>JAMWEH010001067.1:0-32037 GCA_024721245.1 Mitragyna speciosa | reverse complement strand
TTTTGAGCTTTAAACCATGGGCTCAAAATGCTTAAGCCAAGTTATTTAGTAACTCAAACGCAGGACATTATATACTAATCAATTTCTTTTCTTCCCATCAATGTGGGACTTTTTGAGGGTTCTCACAATCGAGATCCACCACACGTCATCCTCAACCTCACCGCCACCCAAATCCCACTTCACCATTGCCTTCTTCTCATTCCTTACCCTCACTTCTTTCTCCACCAGCTCCTCCCTCTCCCTCGCAGTTTTCCCTTCCTTCCCTTCCATCACCCACCCACTTTCACCAAGTTAGTCCTAGCTACCTCGTTCCCGCTCCCAGTATTAGAGCCATCACTGCCTGCACAACCCCACAACCCTCACACAGCACAGCCACCTAATCACCATCAATATCCATCCCAATCACCTAGGGCAGCCCCTACGCACTACTGCTACCACCACGATGCCTCCATCTCTCATGTTTCAAGAGAAGAAATCAATTTTGGGTGGAAGGGGGAATTGACTCTGTAGAAGAGAAAGAGAGAGAGAGAGAGAGAGAGAGAGAGAGAGAGAGAGAGAGAAAGAGAGAGAGAATAGAGAATAGAGAGGGGGAAGGACGAATGGGGAGACAAGGAGAAGCAGAGATAAACATCTAGACAGAGAAGATGAGAGATTACAGAGCTAGAAAAGAGAGAGAGAGAGAGAGAGAGAGAGAGAGGAATTGAGATTTGAGGGAATTTTGAGCCAGTTGAAGAAGAAAACCAAGTTTAGAAGTGTATTTGCTAACTTAGATGTCAGATTGAAGAAAAGTGATTTTTGGGGACTTTTTGGAAAAAAAAGCTCATTTAGGAATTTGGAGGGGAATTTGGGAAAATTTGTTCGGGTAATTTTTGTTGAGAGATTCATGCTTTTTCTTTCGTTGATTAAGAGTCGATTGGGAAGGGGTTTTTTTATTGATTTGTTTTTCTTTTATTTGTTTTAGTTTTGGTTTAATTAAAATTTAATTAGTTTCTAGTCTTGCTTTATTTTTATCCTTCAAGCAGTGATTATTTTGGGTAGTTGAGATTTTGGTTAATTAATTTGATTTATTTTATTTTTTGCATTTTTTTTATTTTGCTTAAGTTAGTTTCATTTTAGGTTATTATTCTAGTTAATTAAGTGAAATCAGTTGATTAGTTTAGGATTTATTTTAGATTACATTTCTTCCTTTTGAGTTACCTTATAATAAAGTAAATATTTATGCTTTAGTCCTTATTTTCTTGTGCATTATTAATTGGTCCCAAAACTGCTTCATTCCGTGCAATTTACTCCCTGCTATCTACAGATTGCCCCCACTTATGTTCAGTTTCTTTCAATTAAGTTCTAATTAATTGCAATTAAGTCTTGATGGTTGCTAAAATTTACATTTTGTGCCCCTTTTGCTGAAATTTACTATTTTTGCCCCCAACTTGCTTGAATTTGCACCTCAACCCCTTAGACTTGTGTGAATTTTTTTTAACTTTTACCCCTTAAGCCTTATAAAAATTTATTTTTAGTCCCCTTAGTTGCTAAACCTTATATGTTTACCCCAGTTTGTCAATACTTACATATTTTAGGCTTTATTTTTTTATATCGAGATACCTTGACTTGTTTGTTCATTTGATTAGTATTGTACCGGATTTCGACAAAAGGTACTCCTATTTCTCATTAATTTCTTTTATGTACTCCAATGTGCTCTTATGTGATGCTTTTATTGCATTTTCTTATATGCATTTCTTATTTTATATACTTTTTTGTGTATTATTTACTTTATGTTATTTAGTTTCGAATTTATTATTTGGACAGAAATATAATAGATACATTGCACTTTCTTTTATTTTGACTTATTTTTGTATTTAGCTAATAATATAATAGTAAGAATATATTTCTTATATTTTTAGTTAACATTTGTATTTAGATAGCAAGTGTAATAGATAGGTCATTTTTAATTTTTTTCCTTTAATTGTAAATTAAATCCCCCCGATATAATAGTTAGGGCTTATGTGCTTTTGTGTGCTTGTGTGCTTAAATGTTTTACTACTTTTATTAGGATATTTGCATCTAGAATATCATATTTACATGTCATGTGCTCCTACGTACTCTTATATGTGTTTATATGTTTATTTGCTTTTTCATTCATGTTTTACTATTTTAATTCATGTTTTTATGTTACTCTGTCATCATACGAGGTCCAACGCTAGTTGTGTCTTCTCGCTTCTCCGCTAGTCCAACACTTGTGGGGGATTCCTAGAAAGGGTGTGACAACCCCACCTTACCAAGAGGCGTACCAAAGAGCTTAGGCGGACTGCCTGCCTAGCTCTCGCCAGGACTCAAATCATGCACTCACTCAAATCATCCAAACATACTTAACCCAAAATAAAATACATTCATATAATTCAACTTAAGAGTACAAGTACCACTAAGAGGTTTTGCATCCCAAAATATACATAGTATTTACATTAATAGCCCAAACAATTTGGCTATCAAAATATATATATATATATATAAAACAAAAAACATCTGACATATCAAAAAATTTGCTTTTCCAGCTTTAGCAGTACGGGAAGCCTAGTTAAAGAAAACAAATAAAAGGGATGAAGCTATAATAGCCCAGTGAGTGCTCAAGTCATGCAAACATACCAGTGAACCATTAAAATATTAAATAATAATAATTAACGATTTCAATAAACAGTGTATAAACAAGTTAAATAACAAGTAGTCAAGGGCGGATACAGGCACGACTACGGGAGCGAGCTCAACCTGCAGAAGTAGCAAGTATTGAGCATGTAACAAGGGCGTTGGGACCGAGATAATAGCTCAGGTCCTAGCCAATGATCATATCAGCTATTAACAAGCAAGTACCCTAACCACCATAGCACCTTATAACCTCCATATAGGCTACCACATCCAGGGAGTAATCTCAACCTTGGAGGGCCAACAAGCAAGAAAGTTCAATCCAGAGTTGGCCTCTTAGAGGAATTCAACCCATATAGGAAAGAACAACACGCCCTAAAACACCAGCACCTTATATCCTCCTAATCACGACCGGATTGACTAACCTGTGAAGTAACGGTGAAGTTAGTCACGGAAGTCCTCAAGCACAAATAACACATTGGATAATGAAAGCATGTAACACATTGCGGAATAGATGCGATAAAGTACACATCTTTCCTCAAGTAACACATTTCATTAAATAACATTTACAAGTATAACATAGCATTTCATGCATCATGCACACATAGAAACACTCACCTGGAGTAACTAGGAGAAAATCTCGTAATACGGACGTGAATCACTCTCGGGTCCTGGAATTCAAAAGAAATAACCTAGTGAAAACCTGAATTAAAACTCTAAGTAAATTAGTAAGAAAATTCAAGAAATAACCCAATTATTTCTAGGGTTTAGGTTTTAGGGTTTTAGGGTTTAGGGTTTTGAACCTAGGGTTTAGGGTTTTAGATTTAGGGTTTTCTTGTTCTAGGAAATTAATTCACTACTAGATCATTCTCTTGAAATTTTCTGCACATCCAAATTCCTAAATTTCTGCATATCCTAGGTTAAATCTCGCCTATCAAATTTTTGCTCTTTAAATTCTACCGAAATTTCGGCAGCATCTCCCCTAAAATCGGACTAACCCAAAATTTTTACCTGCAAGAAAATCAACCAACCAACCCAACTTCAACTAGTTCTATAACTTCTATGTCTTAATCAACCCAATTTCACTCAAATTTTCCATCAAATCACTTGAACCATACCAAGGTTCTTCAACCAATCAATAATCAATACTTGTTATTTCAAGATTTAAACACTAACTACAAGTCATTCAAGCCAATAAACATCATAACATGGAATAAAACTTCATAATCATGGCCTAATTACTCATGCTTAACAACAAGAACTTGATTATAAAACTTACACAACTACAACTTATAACCTTGGAAAAATAACAAAAGTTCATGGTAAATACCTCAATAAGTCTAGATCTTTGCTTAGTGAGAAGATAAGCTCACTTTCAATGGAAGGAGATGACCAAAATGAAGAGAAAAGCTTCAAGAAAATGAAAGCAAAAGAGAGAAGAAAGAAGAAAGGGTGGCCGGCCAACTTGAAGAAAAAAGAAAGAAATAGGCCAAGAAAATGGAAAAGAAATAAAGAGAGAAATGGAAAAAAAATCAACCAATCCTAGCAAGACAAAAGTTGACATAGGGTTTTGACTTTTTGGCACAATAGCTACCAACTTGGCTAAATATGATTAGAGGAGATTTTGTATACTTATCCTTCCATTAATTTGCAAGAGCTCTATGGTACAACCTTAAAGGAAAATGTACAACATGCTATAACATAAAAGAAATCATACTATTGTTTATTCTTCTAACTATTTTCGGTTTTCCCTTTTTTTTTCTTCTAACATGTCTAACATAAATCTAAATAAATTATATGTGCTTCTAGGGTTGTTACATTCTCCCCCCCTTAAAAGAATTTCGTCCTCGAAATTCTACCTTGATTTTCGAACAGCTGGGGATATTTCCTCCGCATCTCGTCCTCTGTTTCCCAGGTAGCTTCTTCTAACCCGTGATGCTTCCAAAGAACTTTGACCAGAGGTATTTGTTTATTTCTCAATTCTTTCACCTTTCGGTCTAAAATCTGGACTGGCTGTTCTTCATATGATAGTGTCTCATCAAGCTCAATTTCTTCGGGTTGAAGTACATGATGAGGATTCGGATGATACTTTTTCAGTACAGACACGTGGAAAACATTGTGCATTTTGGATAACTTTGAAGGCAGTTCCAATTGATAAGCAACGTTGCCGATACGTTTAGTGATTCTGAACGGTCCCACGTACCTTGGTTGAAGCTTTTTCCTCTTACCAAACTTGATGCCTCCTTTGAATGGAGAAATTTTGAGAAACACGTTATCTCCAACTTCAAACTCTAACTCTTTCCTTCTGTGGTCAGCATAGCTCTTCTGACGACTCTGAGCAGTTTGGATTCGTTGCTGAATCAGCTTGACCTTCTCATATGCTTCTTCTATCCACGGTACCTTTTCCGGACCTAGAACTTTTCGTTCTCCCACTTCATCCCAGTAGCCAGGTGTTCTGCATCTTCTTCCATACAATGCCTCGAATGGAGCCATCTGGATAGAGGTTTGATAGCTATTGTTGTAGGAGAACTCTATCAAGGTTACAGTGTTGATCCTCAACTACTACCAAAGTCCATCACACTTGCCCGTAGCATATCTTCTAAAATCTGGATTACTCAGTTCGGACTGTCCATCAGTTTGGGGATGATAACCCGTGCTAAAGTTCAATTTCGTCCCAAAGCTTCATGCATTTGTTTCCAAAGTCGCGAAGTAAACTCGAGGATCTCGATCTGAGACTATACTTACTGGAATTCCATGAAGTCTAACAATCTCGTCTATGAACATTTCGGGCAAGCTTTTTCCAAGGAATAGGTCATGTTCATTGGCAGAAAATGAGCAGATTTGGTTAATCGATCAACTATAACCCAAATGGCGTCATATCCCCTTTGAGTTCTCGGTAAACCCGAAACAAAATCCATGGTAATGTATTCCCATTTCTATTTTGAGATCTCTAAAGGTTGCAATAACCCTGACGATTTTTGATGCTCGGCCTTTACTTGTTGACACGTAAGACAGGTTTGAACATACTGTGCTATACTTCATATTATCCCAGCAATATAATTTCTTCAAGTCAAGATGCATCTTGGTACTGTCTGGGTGCACAATATATCTAGAATAGCGAGTTTCCTCCAAAATTATCCTCTTCAACTCTTCATCCCTCGGTGTGAATATTCGGTTTTGAAATCTCAACAATCCTTCTGGTCTAATACTATATTCAGGTAGGATCCCTGCTTTAGCTTTCTCTATCTATTTTTGTAAACTAGGATCCTTGCCTTGAGTTTCTCTAATTCGTTCTAACAATTTAGATTGCACATTCATATTTCCACAAATCACCTTAGAGCCAACTACTCGAGAATTGCTCTCGCTAAGTTGCTCTAACAAACTCCACTCATGTACAGCTAAGCTAGCCATTTGAACTTTTCTACTTAGGGCGTTTGCGACAACATTTGCTTTACCCGGATGATAATTAATGGTACAATCGTAATCCTCTAACAACTCCACCTATTTGCGCTATCGCAAATTCAGCTCTTTTTGAGAAAACAAATATTTCAAACTCTTATGATCTGTATACATCTCAAAAGTAACCCCATATAAATAATGTCTCTATTTCTTGAGTGCAAACACCACAACTGCTAGTTCCAAGTCATGAGTTGGGTAATTTCTCTCATGAGGTTTTAATTTACGGGAAGCGTAGGTAATTACATGTTTCTCTTGCATTAGCATACATCTCAAACCTTTCCGTGAAGCATCCGTATACACACTAAAAGTCTCCTTCCCACTTGGTAACGCTAACACTGGAGCCGATGTTAATCGTTTTTTAATTCATTGAAACTTTGCTCACATCGTTCATCCCAAGTATACTTAACATTCTTCTGGGTCAAAGCAGTAAGTGGTGGGGCTGTTTTCGAGAAATCCTTAATAAACCGCCGATAATATCCAGCTAGTACTAAGAAACTACGGATTTCGGTTGGATTCTCAGGTCGTTTCCAATTGACCACTGCTTCCACCTTAGAGGGATCTACTGCTATTCCTCTTCCAAAGATTACATGACCTAAGAATGACACTTGGTCTTTCCAAAACTCACATTTAGTAAACTTAGCATATAGCTTATTATCTCTCAAAATTTGTAGCACAATCCTCAAGTATTGCTCATGGTCCTTATGAGACTTGAAAAATATCACAATATCATCAATAAATACCACCACAAATTGATCCAATTATAGCTTAAAAACCCTATGCATCAGATCTATGAAGGCCGCTGGGGCATTAGTCAAACCAAATGGCATTACCACAAACTCATAATGGCCATATCGAGAGTTAAAAGCAGTTTTAGGTACATCTTCTTCCTTGATTTTCAACTGATAGTATCCTTGTCTAAGGTTTATCTTGAAAAATACTACTACTCCCTCTAAACATTAACTTCCTAGCTTGCATTGCAGAAAAAAGGTTCAAAGATGCTAGGGTTTTCTTCACATCCAACCTTAAGGTAGGTTCTCCCGGTATACTAAAATCCATTACTTTCATCCCACAATTTAATTGAGCATTGTACCGGGTTAAACAATCCATGCCTAAAATCACATCATAACCTCGAATAGCCAATGCTATGAGGTCCGTTAAAAACTTTCTCTTTCCTACCCAGAACTCACAATCTTTGTAAACAAGATTGGTGGCCAAACAATGATCCCCAGGGTTAGGGTTTATGCTCGATGTAGTGCCCTCTTCCTGAACTTGTCGACGGGAACGTCCTCTCCCTCGACTTGCCATCACTCAATATTCTAAAATAATATTAACTAGTTATTTCGAGATCCATGTAATAAGTAACGAGACGTATTTCAAAAATGTACAAGTTCATGAATAAACAAGGGAAGCAAATGTCATGCCAAATAGAGTCACATATATATACATGCGATTCAATTTACACATTTCAAAAGTTCCACATATAAAACATAGTAAGACAAACATAAGTTCAAAAGTTTCACATATAAACATAGTAAGGCAAACATAGGTCTTTATACATATTCTTATCTAGTATTCTAATCTAGCTGCCCACTAATCCGGTAGAACCCACATTCTCAAGGAGCTCTCTCTCTGGCTTATCCTCATGGGCCTCCTTGGCTCCAGGAGATGGGTGTGCAGCCTGCCCTGACCCAATGTGCACTCTCTCATCTTGTGCCTCATTAACTACCTGGACTATCATCTGACCACACTCATCGATAACTCGCCTGGTGTGGTCCTGAATGTGTCGTAAGACTCGAGTGAGTCGGGTACGAGTGCCATGATACAAATTTCTAAAAGCATCAGTCCTCTGCTGCTCCTCTCAAACAGCATCCTTCAACTCTCGAATTTGCTATGTCTGAGGTTGTACTACCTTCCTTAGCTCATGAACATGCCCCTGAAAGGTATCTTCTGTGCGTCCTAGGCACATACTCTTCTCGATTAAAGAAACTACAACGTAATCAGGGTATGAATAGGTCTTCCAACACCCACACCCAGGACGCACTCGGCGAACAGGCAAAAAGATCCTGTAAGGATGACCCGATCCCTCTCTATATCGGACCACCAGTCTAGCATGAAATCTCTGACGTACCGGAGCCACGTCAGACGGCTGGGCTACCTCCCCCTGCCCTCTCTCAGCCATACCTACATGTATTAATAACAAATCAGTTAGGTCTAATCCAAAAGTACTTAATACTAAACAATACCTAAATATCACACTCAAAAATCAAGCTTAGAAAGTGAACTAAAGCCATTCTCAAACATATTCACATTAGCGTCCAGGCACGAAAATTCTGATCTTATCCCTCACACTTAGGTTGATCATGCCCAAGAGTAACTGACTCAACCCAAATTTCCTACCCGACATACAATCAATTCTAGCATTAGAGACAGGATTCAATCCTAAGCTCTGATACCACCTGTGACAGCCCAACCTTACCCAGAGGAGCACCAAAGGATTTAGCGGACTGCCTGCTTGGCTCTCGCCAAGACTCAAATCACGTACTCACTCAAATCATCCAAACATACTTAACCCAAAATAAAATACATTCATGTAATTCAACTTAAGAGTACAAGTACCACTAAGAGGTTTTACATCCCAAAATATATATAGTATTTACATTAATAGCCCAAACAATTTGGCTATCAAAATATATATATAAAAAAAACATCTGACATATCTAAAAATCTGCTTTTCCAGTTTTAGCAGTACGGGAAGTCTGGTTAAAGAAAACAAATAAAAGGGATGAGTTATAATAGCCCAGTGAGTGCTCAAGTCATGCAAACATGCCAGTGAACCATTAAAATATTAAATAATAATAATTAACGATTTCAATAAACACTGTATAAACAAATTAAATAACAAGTAGTCAAGGGCGGATACAGGCACGACCACGGGAGCGAGCTCAACTGCAGAAGTGGCAAGTACTGAGCATGTAATAAGGGCGTTGGGACCGAGATAATAGCTCAGGTCCTAACCAATGATCATATCAGTATTAACAAGTAAGTACCCTAACCACCATGCACCTTATAACCTCCATACAGGCTACCACATCCAGGGAGTAATCTCAACCTTGGAGGGCCAAAAAACAAGAAAGTTCAATCCAGAGTTGGCTTCTTAGAGGAATTCAACCCATATAGGAAAGAACAACATGCCCTAATCACGACTGGATTGACTAACCGTGAAGTAACGGTGAAGTTAGTCACGGAAGCCTCAAACACAAATAACACATTGGATAATGAAAGCATGTAACACATTGCGGAATAGATGCGATAAAGTACACATCTTTCCTCAAGTAACACATTTCATTAAATAACATTTACAAGTTTAACATAGCATTTCATGCATCATGCACACATAGAAACACTCATCTGGAGTAATTAGGAAAAAATCTCATAATACGGACGTGAATCACTCTCGGGTCCTGGAATTCAAAAGAAATAACCTAGTGAAAACCTAATTAAAACCTGAAGTAAATTAGTAAGAAAATTCAAGAAATAACCCAATTATTTCTAGGGTTTAGGTTTTAGGGTTTTAGGGTTTAGGGTTTTAGATTTAGGGTTTTCTTGTTCTAGGAAATTAATTCACTACTAGATCATTCTCTTGAAATTTTCTGCACATCCAAATCCCTAAATTTCTGCATATCCTAGGTTAAATCTAGCCTATCAAATTTTTTGCTCTTAAATTCTACCGAAATTTCGGTAGCATTTCCCCTAAAATCGGACTAACCCAAAATTTTTACCTGCAAGAAAATCAACCAACCAACCCATCTTCAACTAGTTCTATAACTTCTATGTCTTAATCAATCTAATTTTACTCAAATTTTCCATCAAATCACTTGAATCATATCAAGGTTCTTCAACCAATCAATAATCAATACTTGTTATTTTAAGATTTAAACACTAACTACAAGTCATTCAAGTCAATAAACATCATAACATGGAATAAAACTTCATAATCATGGCCTAATTACTCATGCTTAGCAACAAGAACTTCATTAAAAACTTACACAACTACAACTTATAACCTTGGAAAAATAACAAAAGTTCATGGTAAATATCTCAAATAAGTCTAAATCTTTGCTTGTAGAGAAGATAAGCTCACTTTCAATGGAAGGAGATGACCAAAATGAAGAGAAAAGCTTCAAGAGAATGAAAGAAAAAGAGAGAAGAAAGGGTGTGGTCGGCCAACTTGAAGAAAAAAGAAAGAAATAGGCCAAGAAAATGGAAAAGAAATAAAGAGAGAAATGAAAAAAAAAAAAAACCAATCATAGCAAGACAAAAGTTGACATAGGGTTTTGACTTTTTGGCACAATAGCTACCAACTTGGCTAAATATGATTAGAGGAGATTTTGTATACTTATCTTCCATTTAATTTGCAAGAGCTCTATGGTACAACCCTTAAAGGAAAATGTACAACATGCTATAACATAAAAGAAATCATACTATTGTTTATTCTTCTAACTATTTTCGGTTTTCCCTCCCTTTTTTTTTTCTTCTAACATGTCTAACATAAATCTAAATAAATTTTATGTGCTTCTAGGGTTGTCACAAAGGGCTAGTCCAACGCTAGACCCTTAAGTCATTTTAGTGATAGTTTCACTCCTCGTGTGCATTTCATATCATTTCACACACTACTTCTCATTTTTATGCTTTTTTCATTTATGTATGATTTTTTTATATATATCTTACTATTATTACCTATTTTTACATAAACTCAATGTATGACACTTAGGTTACAATTCACATAGAAGTTAGGTCATTTTGTGTGATCTGACTAGAAATAGTCGTCTACTTACGTGAGAAGCAATGGATTAGCAGGCCGTTCTCCTCTCCGTGAATAGAAAAACTAGTCACGAGTTATTAGTCCTCTGAACCTGTTATGTTGCATCAGCATTTTCTTTGATTACTTACTATTTATATTACTATTTTCCTTTTATTTTTACATTCCATTTTTGCATCAACACTCATGACTCCCTCGAGGCCTCATTCAGGTTTTGCAATTAATGCGATAATTCCGATCAAGCCTCGACGGGACATTTTGACCCTTTTGATACTTACATTAGACTTAGGACATGCATTCATTTAGACACATCCAAACGCGATAGAATCTAGGTTTATTTAAGGAAAATTTGATTAAACCTCGCAACTAGCCTTGGCTAGGTAGAAAGGGTGCATTAGGTGTAAGTTTTTGCCTTTCCTTTCTTCAAATGTGACTTCCAGACCTTTTTCTCTCGTTTTTTCATAGACCGAAGTCGAAAAAAGTTTTCAAATATTTTTTCTAAAACAAATTTTTATTTTGTTTTGTTAAATAATTTTTCGAGTGACTTGGTGCACTCTAACTCAATACTAAGTGGCGACTCCAATTTTTTTTTACTAAACCCTTTTTTAAAAATTAGTTGGTCAAAACTGTCACACTTTTAGTCGTGGCCTTATTTCATTTTTTAAATACCATTTTTTTCTAACAATACACTTTTCACTAAAAACTCAATTTTTTCTCACATGTGCCCAAAAACTTTTTTTTTGAAAAGGGCCACTGAACTGAACCGCCTTTTTAGGGCACGACAGTCACTAACCGACCCATGCCTATTATTTTTCAAGGTACGACAGATTTTAGCGATTCCACTGGGGAACACTAGTGAGTCCGAGCACAAGGTTTAATCATTTTTTCTTTCTTTAACCCTTCTATTCTATCATATTTGGATGTTAGGATTGTATTTTTCTTTTTAGGTTTTTAGGTTTCTTCTTTTGCATCTCACAAACACCTCGTCTCTCGTCTATCTATGTGATGTATGGTTTACTTATCTTTGCTTTATTCGACTGTGCTTGCATTTAGGGAAGGGATTAGCCACCCTTAGAGCCCACACTTTATCATTTCTTCCTCTCATAAGGAGCATTTCATACGTGCATTCGATATATTTTATCCTTTTTCTCTTTTTGGTGGTTGTCACCTACCTATCTCGATTCGAAATAGGATTGATCTACTTAGACATGTGACCATGGGATGACGTGCATGTAATATTGTCTAAGAGATCACTTGAACTCTTGGCTTAAGTCCATAAGTCGAGATTTGAGGACTTTAAGAATTGATTCGCTTAGACATGTGGCCGTGGTCCGACGTGCGCGTAGCAATGCCTAGGGGATCACTCGAACCACCGACTTAGGATCCTTGGAATTGACAGACTTGTTACTTTTTTGATCACTCAGTCTGAAGGTTTGGGAACTGAAGCCTTATCGAGTCTAGATACATTAGTGAGGCCAACCTCATGCATCCATGTAAAATAAGCTTAGGGTAGAGTCAACCTTACCTTGTTAAGTATACTAGACACGAGAGGGGGGAACACACCCCCCCTTCTTGTATTCTCTGTGTGTAATATTTGTTGCTCTAAATGTATTGTGTATTATCTGTTGAATTGACTAACTTTATTTCTTTCTTTTGTTCGCATTCATAAGCTGTAGAATGAAGAGCCTTGGCATGATGCTTTTGTAGAAAACCAACCCACTATTCGCATGTTTAAATTTCTGTCTTAACATTAATTTCTTCAAAAAAATGAAAATGGGATATTTATTCATAAATTTTTACAAAATTCTATTTTTTTATTGCAAAAAAGGCACCCCAAGGGTCCACTCAATGTAATTTTTTAAAATCTCAAATTTATTTTTTGACTTGTATATTTTTAATAAGAGTTGTAATTTTTAGATCTCTTTCAAAATTTATCCATCCTTGTTGTACTTGTTAGTTTTGTCCGAACTAATTTTTCTTAGAGTCAATAAATGTATTCAAGCGGTCGAACTTTTGTACAGTTCATGTTTATCTTTTGCAAAGAAATTATGCATTATTTTTGCCTTATTTCTCACCCTCCCATCCCACACTACACAAAAAAAGAGTTTAACACATAATTAGATTAAAAACCTTTAGGGCATTTTTCAAAATTTTGTATTTTTAGATTAACCTGCTTTAATAAACTGGCATCATACATAAACCCTAGAGGGATTGCCATTTTGAAAATCCCACTATAAGAAAGCCGTCCTTTGCCTCGGATATGTAACCCTAAAAGGCATGCATGTTTATAGTTTCAGTACTATCCTGATGGGCGAGATCGAAGGTAAGGTAATACGAACGGAATGGAGGTATTTGTTTTCGGGAGATCTAGTGCACCTTTGTTTAAAAAGGGGGTCTCATCCTAAAGGATTGCATTTTATGCTAGACCTACTTTTGGCACAATAAGGGCACCCTCTAGGACATGAATCTGTGTTCTGCTTTTACATACACTAATTATGATTTTTTTTATTTTTTTACAAGTCCTCCAATAGAGGCAAAAAATTGAAGAAGATATCGGATGCATATTTGGTTTATCTTAAATCATAACTTTACCAAACGTTACACGCTCAAGACCTGCAAGGCTGTAAAAGCACAAGTGCTCTTTTTGAATTATTTGAAGGACCATGGGAAATCAGTTTCCAGAATTCATAATGCTGACGGTCCAAATAGATGAGTTTGACTGAGATGACTAGTGTGATAGATAAAATTGTATTTCATTCCCAGACAATTGTTCATTTTAGATTCAATAAGAATAGGAATAATTTGGATGCCAATAACACTTCTCTTCCAGTAAATTTAAGATTGCCTTGTGTTCAAAATTTTTTCTCAGATGAAGTGCTAAAAAGGTGATTTCTCAAAATTGTTTGTTGTCTTAGACTTTTCTCTTTATGTTTGGCATTTAGCTTTCAAAAAGAATTTTTCTTCAAATCTTTTTGTTATATTGAGCAAACAATTCTTTAATGAGGCCTCGAAATAAATTACATTTTTTCTTAAATCCTGATGCTAGGTTTGTGTAATTGTTAGGTTTTCTCTTTGATGAGTTAATGAAAATTCAAATTGAATGAAAAGAAAAACATTTTCTTGTATGTTTTGATGGATAAAAATAAATGCTCATGGTCTTCGGATGTCACCTTACTTGAAGCTGATGATTGCCACTTTGATATCTCTCTAGATTTCGAAATAATGCAAATTGTTAAGGAGAACCAGAGTGATACTGAAAGGGAATGTGGATGCCGTGTTAAGGATTCTGAGTAATACAACCAAAAGTTATTGACCTTGGCACTAAGATAGAGAGTGGTGGGTCTACCACTCAGATTCTCACTTGTGGGTATTCAAGTTATTAAAAAAGAGGGCCGCAATGAATTATTAAACAAGTTGGGATATATATTTAGAAGACTCAAGCACAACAAAAGGAATAGACATGCGGGGGATAAAATTTCAACCAATTCACAATGGGAGTTTTATTGTTTAAGCTCCTTAATTTCTCATTTACATCTTTGGAGCGTATTACATAAGTTATTGTGAGATTAAGATAGAGTGATGTCATATACTTGTAAGTTATTGCTAGCAATCCTGATTTTTGTCTAATTCCACTACTGGTTGAAATTACTTTATGTGTTTTGGCAAATACTTTCTTCAAGTACTAAGAAATAATTATTACATGGTTTGGAGTTTTGTTCTTATAGAGAGTATATTTTGTAAAGTGGTTAGACTTACATCTAAATTTTACATGTTTGATGAAAATTTTTCTTCTTTACTTAATTTCGCAAGTCAAATGTTGATTATGGTCAATTAGTGCAATTATGTACTATGTGATGTAAAATCTACTATGAGGGATGTTTATACTGTAAAAATAAAAAAAAAGGGAAAAGAATGAAAAAAAAAGAACAACAATATGGATTTTTTCCACTCTAATAGTTCTTATGCTTAGTAATCAGGAGTCTTCATCTACAAATGTCAACTTTCACCTCTAACAGTACTTGAATTATGTATAATACATTGTAAATTTGAGCAAATAAATTTTTGAGTAACTAGGGATTTTCATTCAACCAATGTCGATTCTTGCATAAAAAGGTAGTTTTACTTCTCAAATGTAGTTTCTGCTACTTGCTTAAAGATTGAGATGTTAAGTAATCGAGAACCTCATAACTAATGTCGGTTTTTGCATCAAAAGACACTCTCATATTTTAAGTAATTAGTTCACTAGAATAAAATCCCCTCAAGTGAAAAATGAAATTGATCATAGACATGTGATGCCCTTTGATTGATCACATGATTTATTTAATTGTGAAATTCGATAAAGTGAAGAAATTAAGTTAAACTTCCTTCACTATGATATAATTCCTTCTCCTTTGCTTAATATTATAAGTATTAAAAACAGGACAATAAATTACATAATGGTTATTTACTCAATCTTGAGGAAAAACATTTTAGAATGCACATATGTGACTTTGATGCTTGAATCACTAATTGATCTCGTATCTTCTAATTGCTTGATTCAAGTGTGGGAGAATTGACAAAAGTCAAAATAATGCATTTTGGTATATTTCTTGATTCAAAATTTTGAATTTTTTGAGGGAGAAATAATTTTGAGCAGATTGACATACAAGTTTCTGGGATATTTGCAAATTAATGGCATCTGGACAGAATTTGGATCAATTGGAGCACGAAAAGAGGAAAAGCATTGTCCAAGGGAGACCGTGTTCTAGCAAAAGTGGATGGTCAAATATTTCCCTCGATTATTAATTCAAACAACATAAAGGATTTTCTCATTTGATTTAGCAAATTTTCTTTTAAAAATTGTTGCAAAAAGAGACGGATCAAAGTCGAGTCTTTTTCTTTTCCCTTAAATATTTTTCTTCCCTTGTTTTCCCCTTTGAGAGCTTCTAGAATATGTGATTTTCATTCGATAGCTCCCTTGAAAGTCACACTCCCTACACTGGGATAATTTTGCGGTAATTTCATTTCATACTGAGGCAAATTTTATTTCGACTTGTGTTTTCAAGAAAAAAAATGAAAAGAAAAAAGAAAAAAATGGGGACAATTGAAAAAGAAACTCCAAAGAATGTAATAAATTGGGGCAAATTTTCTTTTAGAAAAGAGAAAGGAAAAAAGAACTCCAAAAGCCAATGGCAAAGTTGGGATGAAAATTTTTGAAAAAGAAAAGAAAAGGTGAAAACAGTCCAAACTGGGACAAATTCTTTGCAAATGCGGCCTCAAGTTGTTTAAACCCCTTTTAACTTCTGCTTTCTAGTCTTAACCTTTCTAGCACATTATCTGACCCATTGCCAAAACCGAGAATGTTAACGGCCTCCGTCTTCATTTTGTAATGATTTTTGGAAGAAAATTTGCAAATCAAATGTGGCATATGATGTTAACCAATCCATCCTAAATCATCGGGGGAAGATTGCCTTACTGATACCAAAATGTTTTCAAATGCCAGTTTGTTTTAATATTTAATGAAAAGAGGAAAGACTACCTCAAATTGAGATATTACTATTCATTTCATTTCTTCCTCTGAAATCGATAATCCGGAAAGACACTGTGGTTAGGAAAATGCGATAGTTGAAGGCTCACAAGTGAGAAAGTCAGTATGCTGTCATCAGATTTCTCTTGAAGTTGTGACTATAGTGAATTGTGGTTTCTCGTATCTATTGGTCATTTTTGCGGCAATCTCGAAATTCAAGTGAAATGACATTCTAGAATCAAAAGGCAATTTAAGCCATCACTCTAAAATCAAATTTGAAGAAGTGTTTTGTTTGACTTTATTTAATCTTTGCATGTTTTGTGTTGTTTGTCGTACAAAAAGTTCTTTTTAATCAATGGACGTGAAAAGTTCTTGTACAAAAAAACAAAGGCTTCTAGATTTATCGAAAAACTGAAGCATGTGTCAATGGAAAGACTATTTTGGGGGATTTGATATGAACTGTGAACTAGAGTCCATTAAGTTTGGGACCTTGCAAAAAGCAGATTAAGAGATTTTATCAGATATTCAAGATGACAATTCTCATGTTTATATGTGCTAGTGGAGTTAAGGAATCGCCAAGTGATGGCATTACTTTTGCAATTGTAGTTGTTTTTCTTTTGCAGGTGAGGTCACACCATTATCATTCGAGGCCTTTGTCAAAATTGACACTAAGACAAATTTTTTGAGAAAAATTTGATTTCAAATGCTTGAAGCAAAACGTGTAAAAGACTAATTATATTGGGGCAAATTTTTGGAAGAATTGATTTGAAATGAATTTTGATGTTTTATGGAGCGCCAAATTTTGAAAGGAGTGATTTCAAATTAGTTTGACGTCATACACTAGGGCAAAATTTTTTAAAAATTTTGATTTTTGAATTGGTTTGGATGCAACGCCCGACATTTTTTTTTTTTTCGGTTTTCCTATGTCATTTTCCTATGCATTTTGTCTAGCAACTTGGACCTCATTATGTTCATTCTAGTTGGCGGTCTAGAATCCCACATTTTGTTCATCAGTTTAGAATCATGCACGCACACATTCGTCCATTAATCTGGACCATATCATCATGTTTTTACTTTTCCAATTCAGCATTTGTCTAGCATTTGTCCAGCATAATGCCTTGTGTTTTAATGTGTCTGGTAGTTTGCATATTGTATCCTCCACTCATTTTTGTTTTAATTTTCAGTCATAAGATCCAATCCTGGTATTGGGTGTCATGCTTTTCCGGTAGTAAGATCCAATCCAGGCATTGGACGCCGCGTTTTAGTTTCAGTCATTCTCGTTTCAGTCTCCAGTAGTAAGATTCAATCCTAGTATTGGGCACTGCGCTTTTTCAGTAGTAAGATCCAATCTAGGCATTATGTGCCGCACTTTACTTTCAGTTATTTTGTTGTTAGTTTCTGGCAGTAAGATCCATCCTGGTATTGGAGGCTGCGCTTTTCCAGTAGTAAGATCCAATTTAGGCATTGAGCGCTGCACTTTACTTTCAGTCATTTTGTTGTTAGTTTCCAGTAGTAAGATCTAATCTTAGTATTGGGCTACGCGCTTTTACAGCAATAAGATCCAATCCAAGCATTGGATGCCAAGCTTTACTTTTAGTCATTTTGTTGTCAGTTTTCGGTAGTAAGATCTAATTCTAGCATTGGGTACTATGCTTTTCCGGTAGTAAGATCCAATCCAGGCATTGGGTGCTATGCTTTTGTTTTAGTCATTTTTATTTCAGTCTCCACTAGTAAGATCTAATCCTGGCATTGGACACCATGGTTTTCCTGTAGCAAGATCCAATCCTGGCATTGGATGCCGTGCTTTTCCTGTAGTTTTAGTCATTTTCATTTCAGTCTTTGGTAGCAAGATCTAATATTGGCATTGGACGTCACGCTTTTTCAGCAATAAGATTCAATCTAGGTATTGGGCACCATGCTTCAGTTTTAGTAGTTTTGTTTTTTGTTCTTGTTAGGCTCAATCCGTAGCATTGGTCGCTGAATGTCATTTTCAATTTTCAGTAATTCTGTTTGTAGCATTATATACCATTTCATTTCAATTGCATGTTTAGTTATCTTACTTCAGCATGTCTACTCTTCTAAGGTCATTATGCATTAGTTGTCATATTAATCCATTTACTTTTATGTTTCTAAAAAAAAAAGAAAGTTTTGGTTTTTGAGTTGAATTGTATGCTATGGTCGACATTTGTTTTTAAATTTTCTTGTCTTAAAATGTTTATTGCATTTCTGTCAACTTTGGCAGCCCAATGTCATACATCCGTTTAACAGTCTGGTTAGTATCTATTTATTTACATTTCAAGTTGGCAACCAGTGTGACAGCCCCACCTTACCCTAAGGCGTACCAAAGGGCTCAGCAGACTGCCTATCTAGCTCTCGCCAAGACTCGGGTCAAGCACACACTAGATTCTATGAAACAATCGATATATATAGAAAACTCATAAATACATTCATATGATTCAAACTTAAGAGTAAAGGTACCAGTTAAGTAATTACATCATAAACATCTAACTAATACAATAAAATCTCAACACATCTTTTTAAACAAAATCCTACCAAGAACTACTCGGGAATCCTCACCACCGGCCTTAATAATAGGAGCCTGTTTAAGGAGAACAAATAAGAGGGGTGAGCTATAACAGCCTAGTGAGGTTCCCACACATGCAAATACACAGGCAGACAATTTAAAAGATAAATAAATAAATAAATAACATGTGCCATAGAGCAGTATAAAGACAAGTTAAGTAAACAATTAATCAAATAAAGAAGGATACATCTCAACCATAGGAGTAAGCTCAACCGCGGGAATATCAGGTACATAATCATGTGGTAATAACGTTCGGACCAATAGAGAAAACTAGGTCCTTGCCAATGATCAGGTAAATATCAGATAACAATACCTGTAACCACCCATGCACCTTTACTTCCTCAATACCTCCACTCCAGGGTGAGATCTCAACCCTGGAGGGTAAAATAGTTTGTTCAATCTAGAGTCGGCCTCTTTGAGGAATCTCAACTCAAGGGAGAGAACACAAATCCCTAATACCCAACACCTTATATCCTCCTTAATACCAGTATGACTAACCGTGGTGTAATTGGTGAAGTATGATCACGGAAGTCTAGCCCGAAGGCTCAGTTCAGTTGAGAGTTCACAAACAAGTACATTCACATTTGATAAAAGTTGTACATGTAACGAATTGCGGGATAGATGTGATAAAGTACACATCTTACCCTCATATAGCACATTGTAGTAACTATCAAGTATTAGGCATAAAAGTGGAATTAACATTTAAACATGCATCGAGCGCACATAAGGAAACACTCACCTAAAAATTTCAAAAAAGTGCCTCGTAAAACGTGCGAGGTTCAGACTCGGATCCTGAAATTCAAAAGTAGCCTAATTAACCTACTGGATTTTCTTTTAAAAGAATTTTGTAAAATATACCTAAGTTTAACAAGGGTTTTAAAAATAAATGTAAATTGGTTATGAGGAAAATCTAAGAAATTGTAATTAAGAAATCCGGATAAAACCCTAAATCAACCGAAAAAGAAATTTAAGAAATTCTCCCTTTTTTTTTAAATAATTTAGTTCTAAGGGCAAATAATTCATTAAATGTCAAAATTAAGGTTAAATTTAAAAGGAATAATTAATACTAGAAATTCGTTATTAATTTCCGCTTTATTTACTATATTAGTTGGAAAACTCTAATAATAAACTATACATTTTGGATCAAAAGAAAATATTGCTAAATACTATGAACTAAAGAAGTAGTTTAATTAAATATTGATTAGGGTTCAGGGTTTTGATGTAAAAGGAATTTTGTCCAAAATAATTTGTTTATAAGTAAACTAGTTTTTCAAGTCTAAGAAATACTTGTTGGTAATAGTCAAGTATAATTTAATAACTTAGCAAAATCAATATAGGTTAAAATTAAAAAACTCTGAAATATCCAATACTTAGGTAAATTAATGGTTTTAACCTAATTAGTATCAAACTAATGATATTTAATTAAACTAAGACTAGTTAAATAACAAATTAGGGTTATTTGGTGAAAACATACTAAATCAAGTATAAAGTGAAACTAGTCAATTTCACTTACACATTCAAAAGTCAAGTTTTAACTAGTTTAAATCTTCAAAATTTATGAGAGCTTCTTCCTAAAATTGATTAACAAGGTTCCAAATTCATTGCACAACATTTTCCTAAAAACCGGTTAAGTAGATTAAACTTAAGGTGCTCATTATTTGGTGTCACTTCCACCAATTCATAAGCTGAAATTTCCAGCAGTTTATGTCATCAAAACTTGGCCAAAACAAGGTTAATATAGCTGGAAATATTAGGTTGTCAAAGCTGTATTTTTTGTAAACTAGTAAAGTTGAAATTTGTGCAAGGTTTGGAACAAGGAAGTGCCGATTTGCAAGCTGAAATTTCAGCAACTTCAGCCTACTAAACAGGCCTTAAATACTGAAAATTTTTCAAAAATTTTCCTCTAACAAGACTATCCAACATGCCTTCTAACTCTAGCCAAAATTTCAGCCATAGATTCCAAGATTTTCCACTCAAACAAAGCATCAAATTCCCATACAAGTCCATACTAAGCAAGTAGGCCATAATATAGTTAATCTACTATCAAAGAAAGGATCAAAACAAAGGGAAACCTTATAATCATTAGCATAAATAATCATATATATAACAAGAGAACAAAATATAACCATAAATACTAAGTACTTAATGAAATCATAAGAAAAACATAAGAAATCTTCTAATAAAACTTGAAAGAACTTGAAGTTTCTTGATGAATTTACCTCAAAATAGGTAGGGTTTTAGTTGAAGAAGAGTGAATGATTAATCCCTTAAGAACCTTGACTTTGAGCAAGAACTTGAACTTGAAACTTGGAAGAATTTGATGAAATTTGAGGGGATTTCTTTTCTAGTTAGGTTAAGCTTTTGGAGAAAGATTAAGTTAGTCTCTTAAGTGTTTAAAATGAGTGAAATTGAAGTGTATTTTGGGCAATAGAGTGGCCGGCCAAGGGAGAGAAAAATGCAAGGAAATTTGAGCAAAAAAAATTGAAAAGAATTGGTAAAAGTGAAAGCCAATAATAGGTGACCATTTATGGTGCTAGGTGGCATAATCTTCCAAATATCTAAGTAATAGGTGGCCTTACTTTTATAAATATCTAAGCTTGGTTGGTAACATTTAATTGGTGTAATTTTCCTATGATTATCATTAAACATGTAATAATAATAATTCAAGAAATCAAATTGTAAAAGAAAATCATACAATAACAACTAATAAGAAAAATTTTTACAATTAACATTCATAACATAGAAACTAAGTAATTTTAAGCTTCTAGGGTTTTTACAGCCAGACTTCGCATTGCATTCATCAATCCTTGGCAGCCCGAAGTCATGCATCTGTCCAGCAGTCTGGTCAGCATTTGTTTATTTACATTTTAGTCTGGCAACACAGACTTTACATTCATCAATCCTGACAGCCTAGGATCATGTATTCATCCAGCAGTCTGGTTGGCATCTATTATTTGCATTTCAAGTTTGGCAGCCCAAATTTTGCATTTCATCAATCTTGGCAGCTAAAGATCATGCATCCATCTAGTAGCCTGGTCGACATCTGTTATTTATATTTTCAAGTTTGATAGCCCAGACTTTGCATTTATCAATCCTGATAGTTCAGGATCATGCATTTGTCTATTTACATTTCTAAGTCTAGCAATCCAAACTTTGAATTCATCAACCTTGGCAGTCCAAGGTCATGCATTCGTCTAGCAGTTTGGTCGGCATCTGTTTATTTACATTTCAAGTTTAGCAGTTCAAATTTTGCATTCATCGACCTTGGGAATCCAAGGTCATGCATCTGTCTAGTAGTCTGGTCGACATCTGTCTAGTAGTCTGGTCGACATCTATTGTTTACATTTCAAGTTTGGCAATCCAAACTTTGCATTCATCAACCTTAGTAGCCCAAAGTCATTCATCCGTCCAGTAGTCTAGTCGACATCTGTCATTTATTTTTTCAAGTCTGGCAACCCAGACTTTGCATTGCATTCATTAATCCTGGCAACCGAGAATCATGTATCTGTCCAGCAATTTGGTCGCATCTGTTTCTTTACATTCTAAATTTGGGAGCCCAAACTTTGTAGTTTCATCAATCTTGATAGCCCAAGATCATGCATCTGTTTAGTAGTCTAAACTGCATCATTTTACATTTTTAAGTTTGGCAGCCCAAACCTTGTATTGCATTCATCAATCCTGGCAGCCGAAGATCATGCATCCGTTCAGTAGCCTGAATGGCATCTGTTTATTTACATTCCAAGTTTGGCAACCCAAAATTTTGCATTTAGTTTATTAGTATTATTTTGTCCAGCAACTTGGACTCGTTTTTTGGTCTATTGGTTTACGCATTTATTTTTGTCTAGATGCCCAAACCGCTTTATGTTATATTAATTTAGCAGTTCAAATATTGCATTTCCTTCTCTATTTTGGTCAATAAGTTTTCATTGGCAATAGTGTTTTGCATCTAAACTACATTTGATCTGATTCCTTTCACCGCGATACATAGGCAACTCCTAGAGTGTTTAGTCGCTTGTTTTTCTATGTTCATCTGTTCATCAGTTTACATCTCATCACATTCTCATACTATGTATGTCTAGATGCTTTAGTTTATAGTGGTATCTATTTTCACATTTAGGTGAATCAAAATTTGGTGTTGTCTACGTCTTTGTCTAAAATCTTCGTGAGATTCTTGACAAAGATAGGAAACTAAAGACACCAAATTTTGATACCGTTTATTTTTCCAACATTGGGGGGCATTTTTTATATTTTTAGAGTCAAATTCTAATTTTTCAATAAAAGAGGAACAAAATTAAAAATTTCGGGAGGCAAAATAGCAATTAACATGTAAATAGTTTTATTAGTTCTTGAGGTCTAAAGGCATATTTTGGACTTCCATACGTATTTATGAATTTTTTGTGATTTTCAGAATAATTATTATTTTTTGTAAATTTTGTCAATTCAAGGGCAAAATGGTCATTTCGCCTCAAGAATACCATTTTTTTCTCATTTCGAGCTTTAAATTTGTTTTTCATGTTTTTAGACATTTTTTAAATTTTTTTATTTTTTGAGAACAATTGCTATTTTTTTTATAAATACTGTGTTCAGAGGCAAAATAGTCATTTTACACCCCGAATGCATTTTTTATCAATTTTTTAGTCTTAAATTCATTTTTTAGGGTTTTCAGCTTATTTTTTAATTTTGGATAATTTTTCGAGGTCAATAGCTATTTTTCTGTACATTTTGTAAGTATAAAGGCAAAATGGTTATTTTAGCTCTTGAATGCGATTTTCGCCAATTTTTTGGTTATAAATTCATTTTTTGGTTTTTTAAGCCTATTTTTAATTTTTGGCTATTTTTTAAGGCCAATTACTATTTTTAAAAAAAATATCATGTTCAAGGGCAAAAAGGTCATTTTACACGTAAATGTATTTTTAACCGAAATTTTTTGTGATTTAATAAAATTTGTTATTTGCTTTTTTTAATTTTTCCACTATTTAGGCATTTTTAGAAAAATCATGATATTTCTTTTAGTTTTAATTTTAATCATTTATGTAAAAAATTATTTTTAGGGTAAAATTGAGATTTTATTGTTAGTGGCATTTTGGTTATTTTTGGACATTCTTGGAGGCCAAGACTACTAAACCCTACAAATACCCCATTGAAAAAAAAATGATGACTTAATTAAAAAAATACCACACAAATTTACTATTCTTGCACACATTACACACTTTTACGCACACTAATTCCTACACACACACACACACACACCACACACACATATTCAGATTGATCACATACATTAACACATATAAAAAGCACATACAAGAAGTTTATCATTATTCATCTTCAAGCTAAGAGCAACCAAGGGTAATCTCTCAAACTTTACTCTCTTTTTATAGTTTTTACATCATTAAGGGATAGTTTGAACATTTTGTTTAAGAAATCAAATTCTAAATTTGATTTTTTAGTTTGGTGTTTGCTGGTTTTCTTTTCTTTTCCAGGTTCATTTTTCTGGGTTGGTTCTTCTGAGTCATTCTTCATCACCATGGCTTCTCTCAACCATTTCTTCACCTTCTCTCCATTTTCTTCTACAATTTCCTGCCAGCCTTCAACTGCAATCCCAGAACCACTAGCTTGTTACAAAACCCCCACAATAGCCCTATCAGGTCAAAACCACCAACTAGAACTTCCATTCACCACCGCAAGCCTTCTTCCCTCAAAACTACCACAATCAGCTCATACAACCACCACTGACCACCCAATTTCAACAACCCAAAACCACAACATTTCTTATATTTTGCATTTTTTTTTATTTTGCTTAAGTTGGTTTCATTTTAGGTTATTATTCTAGTTAATTAAGCGAAATCAGTTGATTAGTTTAGGATTTATTTTAGATTAGTGTTCTTCCTTTTGAGTTATGTTATAATGAAGTAAATATTTATGCTTTAGTCCTTATTTTCTTATGCATTATTAATTGGTCCCAAAAATGCTTCATGCCATGCAATTTAGTCCTTGCTATTTACAGATTAACCCCCTTAAGTTTAGTTTTTTTCAATTAAGTTCTAATTCATTGCAATTTAATCTTGATGGTTGTTGAAATTTACTATTTTTGCCACCAACTTGCTTTAATTTGCACCTCGACCCCTTAGACTTGTGTGAATTTTTTAATTTTTACCCCTTAACTTTATAGAAATTTATTTTTGGTCCCCTTAGTTGTTGAACTTTACATGTTTACCCTAGTTTGTCAACACTTACATATTTTAGGCTTTATTTCTTTATATCGAGATGCCTTGACTTGTTTGTTCATTTTGATTAGTATTTGTACTGGATTTCTCACGGAAGGTACTCTTATTTCTCGTTAATTTCTTGTTATGTGCTCCTATGTGATGATTTTATGCATTTTTTTCATGTGTTTCTTATTTTATATACTTTTTGCGTATTTATTTACTTTATGTTATTTAGTTTCAAATTTTATTATTTGGATAGAAATGTAATAGATACATTGCATCTTCTTTTATTTTGTCTTATTTTTGTATTTAGCTAATCAATGTAATAGTTAGAATATATTTCTTATATTTTTAGTTAACATTTATATTTAGATAGCAAGTGTAGTAGATAGGTCATTTTTAATTTTTCCCCTTTAATTGTTAATTAAATCCCCTCGGTGTAATAGTTAGGGTTTATGTGCTTTTGTGTGCTTATATGTTTTACCGCTTTCATTAGGATTTTTGCATCTAGAATATCATGTTTACATGTCATGTGCTCCTACATGCACTTATATGTGTTTATATGTTTATTTGCATTTTCATTCATGTTTTATTATTTTAATTCATGTTTTATATTACTCCGTCACCATACTAGTCCAACGCTAGTTGTGGTCTTCTCGCTTCCCAGTTAGTCCAATACTAGTGGGGGATTCCTAGAAAGGGCTAGTCCAACGCTAGACCCTTAAGTCATTTTAATGATAATTTCACTCCTCGTGTGCATTTCATATCATTTCACACACTACTTCTCATTGTTAGGCTTTTTTCATTTATGCATGATTTTTTTCATATATATCTTACTATTATTACCTATTTTTGCATAAATTCAGTTTATGATACTTAGGTTACATTTCACATAGAAGTTAGGTCATTTTTATATAATCGCATCACTGTTGGCTAACAACCAAAAACCCCAATCATCAGAAAAATCACCATTGCTAGTTACATCTAAACAACCGCCATACAAGCCCAAACACAACCATCAACCTACAACAGCCCTAGCTCCATCTGCCAGCCCACCAGAAACCACCCACAATTTGTCAATAACTCCACCATCACAACCATTAACCAATAGCAGCCTACTCCACCAGCTCTGCCACACCAAAACCTCCATCAAAACAGTCACAATACCACAGATTCTGCCATCATCTCAGTCATCGAAACCTCTATTGCCACCAATCATCACCATTATCTCACCTGTTACCACCAAAACAAAGGCCCTATTCCATCACCACCATCCATTCTGCTCACCACTGCCTCGCCAGCAACCTCACTCCATCTCCGGTATCTAACCAGTCCAATCAATCGACAACCAAACCAACATCGCTAGTGACAAACCACAAACCTACAAAAAAAAAAAAAAAGATAGCCACATCACACAAAATACCCAACAACCGTGAACCAATCAACCCCACACCACAAACCCAGCAAATCCCCCTCCCTTCACCAGCAGGCCTCAGCTACCTCTAAAACCACCACTTACAACCTCAGATCACCACAATTCAGGGTCACCACCACACAGTTGTCTCCACCATTAGTCACAAATCAGCCAAATGAAAAAAAACAAACACAACTTCCGCAATCACAACAAGCCACCAAAATCCCTAATCTCAACCATAATCCACCCCGTCTGGCCTAGAATCTTGCTCAAATCACTAAGCAAAATCACCATAAATATTCACACGGTCAACCCCAAGAAACCCATTAGCCTACCACCTACGAAGTTGCTACAATTCCACCACTATAATCCCACCAAAAATAGTCCGAAAAATACCATTGTAGCACCACTCTTTATCTCGGTGAAGAAGACAAGACAAAGCCAGAGAGAGAAAGAGAACGAGAAAGAAGAGAAACCTAAAACCAGAGAAGGAGAGAAAGAGGGAAAAACAAAAGAGGTGGAGAAGCGAGACAACGGAGAGAGGGAAAAGAGAGAAAAAGAGAGAAATCAGAGATAATCAGAGATAGAATGGAGAGAATGAAAGAAAAAAATGGAGTTATGAAAAATGAAAAAGAGAGACAAAATAGAGCATTGAGAATTTGGGGAAAAAGGCGTAATTATGCATTTGGTTTACCTGTAATTTGGTTTAGTTAATGGAAAACAAAAATAGACCATGAAATAGGAAATTTAGTTTAGTTAGTTTCTGTAACATCCCGCGTCTGGGTTGGCCCAATAACTTTTGAGCTTTTAAACCACGAACCCAAAATGCTTAAGCCAAGTTATTTAGTAGCCCAAACGTAGGATGTTATATACAAATCATTTTCTTTTCTTCCCACCAATGTGGGACTTTTTGAGGGTCTCACATTCACCCCTCCTTATCAGGCTTTTCGTCCTCGCAAAGCCCAATCCATATCATAATCCGAACTATCCACTCAGTTGTATCGGATTCTAGAGGTGGCTCGTACGGGCTTTAGAGGTGGCTCCCGCTCTTAGGTCGACTTAGCACTTAGCCCCGCACATCACTTAGTTCTTCTACTTCCTTACGTAGTCCGGCCCAAATACCATAGGCCCAGTCTCACCCCATGCAGAGATCACACGAGGTTTGCTCTGATACCATTTGTAACATCCCGCGTCTGGGCTGGCCCAATAACTTTTGAGCTTTTAAACCACGGACCCAAAATGCTTAAGCCAAGTTATTTAGTAGCCCAAACGTAGGATGTTATATACAAATCATTTTCTTTTCTTCCCACCAATGTGGGACTTTTTGAGGGTCTCACAGTTTCATTCAGATGGTTACTGTTGATTGATTCCATTTTACTTAATTTAGCTTTGGGTAGCTAATTTGATTTTGTTAATCAATTTAAGCTAAACTTAGTCATTTTTTAAATTTAATTAGGTATCCTTATCTGTAGCTACTTTAGTCATAGAGTAGATAATTATGTTTTATTCCTTGTCCTTTTTGAGCTTTATTAATATGCCCAATAAGTTTTCTTTTGTACAATTAAGTCTTTTAGAAATTTAGATTGACCTCCTGAATTTATAAATTCTTTCAATTAAGTCCCATAATTTACAAATTTAACCCACAATTGCTGAAAATTATTGTTTGACCCCAACTTAATTTAATTTGCACCATTATGTCTTCAATTTCTTCGCATTTACGATTTTTTCCTAAAACTCAAGTGAAACTGCTATTTATGGCCCCTAATTTGCTAAGATTAATGTTTTATCCCCTAGTTTATTAGTATTTATATTTTATGCTTTATTTTACCTAAATTACGATACTTTGACATGTTTATTTGTGTTCTTAAGCATTAGTACTAGATCTTTAAAAATGTACCCTATTATTGGTTAATTTCTCTTTATGTGCTCCAATGTGCTCCAATGTGATTATGTGCATTTTCTTCAATGGGTTTCCTTATTTTATATATTTTTTGCATATTTATTTACTATATGCCATTTAGTTTTGAATTTTATTATTTGCAAAAATGTAATAGATATGCTAATTTTGCTTATTTTCAGAGAAATTGTGCCTAGGCAGGCAATGTAAGATATAGTTGATATTTTCCCCTAAGAATTGTGTATTTAGATAGCAATTGTAATAAATAGGTCATTTTATTTCTTCCCTTTTAATTATAAGCAAAATCCTCTAGTGTAATAGTTAGGGCTTATGTGTTTATTTGTTTTACCACTTTCCTTAGGATTTGCATCTAAATATCATGTCTGCACCTATGTGCTCTTATATGTCTACGAAAGGTATTACTATTACTTGTTATTTTCTCTTTATATGCTCCAATGTGCTCCTATGTGATTTTTTGGACATTATCTTCAATGTGGTTCTTATTTTATATACTTTTTGCGTATTTATTTACATTATTTTATTTCATTTCGAATTTCATTATTTAGCAAATAAAAAAGACAAGAGCAAACAAAACCTACAAATTCATAAAAAATTAAAAAAAAACAAATATGTCAAAAACTTAGCATGAACTATACTTGGATATAAAAAGGAATTCAATGAACTTTGACTGGTGCTTGCTTTTTGGCTTGGATGATGGATGAGCAAGATGGAGTTCTTGGTGTGTGTGTGTGTGTATGTGTATGTATTTATGTGTATTAGTGTGTGCTTTGATCTTGATAGCTAAAAAAGGTCTATGTTTTTTAGGGTTTCTTGATTTTTCTCCCCTTTTTTATTAATCCAAAATGGGCCATTTATAGTGCAAGAAAGTCTCATCCTTTTAAGAAATGAAGAAAAGACAAATATCCCTATCAACAAAATTAATATTTTACCCTAAAAATAATTTTTGAGGCATAAAAAAAATTAGCAAAAATGTCATGATTTTCTAAAAACTCTAGAAAAAATGAAAAAATAAGAAAAAAATAAAAATAACAAATTTTATTAATAAAATCGGGCAAAAAATATATTTGCCCTTAACGCAATATTTATCGAAAAATAGCAATAGACTCCGAAAAATTATCAAAAGTTATAAATAGACTTAAAAGACTAAAAAATGAATCTAGAATCCAAAAATTAATTAAAAATGCGTTCAAGGTGCAAAATGACGATTTTGCCCTTGCACTGACGAAATATGAAGAAAAATAGCTATTGGCCTCGAAAAATTACCAAAAATTAAAATAAGCTTAAAACCCTGAAAAATGAATTTGGGATCCAAAAATGAGCAAAAATGACATTTGTAAGGCGAAATAACCATTTTGCCCAAGTATTGAAGGAACATATAAAAAAATAGCAATTGACTCGAAAAAATTACAAGAAATTCATAACTATGTGCAAAAGCATAAAATATGTATTTAGATCGAAAAAATCAATGAAAAAAACTTGCATACTAAAAATTATTATTTTGCCCCTAAAATTGCTGATTTTGCCAGTTTTTACCAGAAAACAAGAGTTTGACCCCGAAATTAAAAAAAATGCCCTGTAATGTCAAAGAAAGATAAATGGTGTGTCAAAATTTAGTGTCTACAATTGCAACTCGACATTCTCTTGAATGTCTTGATTAAGTCTAGCTATGAACCTTGCCAGAGTCGCTTCACAGTCCTCCTCAAAGTTAGCTCGGATTATTGCCATTTCCATTTCTTTGTAATACTCATCTATACTCCTCGATCCTTGCCTTAATGTCTGAACTTTCCTATGAAGGTCTCTGTAGTAATGGTTGGGCACAAATCTTTTCCTCATCACAGCCTTCATCTCATCTTATGTCCAAATAGACATCTCGCCATATCTCCTTCTGTTGAATGCCATGATCCCACCAGATACTTGCATAATCCGTGAACTCTATAGCTACCAACTAAATCTTCTTCTCATCCGAGTAGTTGTGGCAGTCAAACCACGTGCTCAACTTTTCGCTCCCATTCAAGGTGCAACTCCATATCACTTTTTCTTTGGAATGAGGTAATCTTCATTTTAATACTTCCAAGGTTACCATCTCCATTGGGAATACCTCTGCCATGGTCACATTCTCCTCTTCTAGGCCTCTTGTCAAAATCCTCCTCTTTAGTGGAATCCTTGGACTTAATTACTGGGGTTCTCCTTCTCCTACTTTTTGATCTAACGTGTGTGTGCTCCTATCTATCCATATGTTCATGCACTGCATCCATTGCTTGTCTTATACCCTGTTGGATGCTGGCAATTTAGGTATCTGCCAAGTCCTTAATCTCAACACTCGAGATTTATCTTCGGGAGTCATATTGTATCACATGTACCTACAAGAAAAAGTTAGTGATGAAAGCCTCACGCGCTCCCTTAGTGTATACACTCAGTCACTCGTGTATCACTCAAATAAGGCTTTTACCCAAGAATATGTTAACTCTCTTGCCTTCTACCAAATATGTGCTCCTTTATTTTTTTTAATCAGTAACGACTGCACAATAACACGATGAAAGACTCAAACTTTTGATAATTTTTATGGTCCCAAACAATGGACAGTAACAAAGGACGAATTTTGTTACAGAAAATTGTAGAAAGAATGAAGGGAAAACATAGAAAAATTCAAAGGAATAATGAATATAGTAAGAACTACGCAAGCAATCAACAACTCAATCAAGAGTGTCGACAAAACACAATGGATAGCAAGAAAGAACACAAGATACACAATCAAATGGACAAGAATAAGAAAAATAAAAGTCATAAAGCGATATATCCGGTTTTCAAAAGAGATCTCAAGAAAAAGGATTCGATAGAACCTGATAACAAGATCCAAGAGCTCTAATACCAATTGATACGAACCCGTCAAGAACCCAATATTAATCTTTGATTGTGAGGTTTAGGTACTATAAAAATTAAGCAAAATTCACACAAACAAGTAATAAAATTTATAACCTAATACCCCTTTCCGCAAGTGCACTGGTCAATTGTAGCAGGGGAAGTATTAGGGTCGATCCGACGAGGAAACAAGATTTAGCAAGTACCAAAGCTACTAACTTGCTTTATTATCTAGACAAATTATCAAACATGTGGTGTGCAAGGCTAAGAAAATTAATATACTTGAAGTAAAACAAATGAAAGAAATTCAAAGATACAAGTAAGAGGCTTTAAAATCCACAAATTGTCACTAATATGATTAAATGAATTAACACCTTGTTGTGTTAATCTTGTCTTGCTTAGGATTGCAACTCCATATGAAATCAAGACTTGTTTTCACAATGAATTGACTAGAGTTCAACTATGTTCATGATAAACTCTTGTGAAATGCATGAATTATGGTATTAAACAACTTCAATCCACCTACCTATATCACTATTTGAATGTGTGTACAACATAAACTTCATTTACCATTTTTCAATGTTATAAGCATTTCTTAATGCCAAATAACATCTAAATAATTTGCAATAGTTAATCAA
>JAMWEH010001052.1:0-24565 GCA_024721245.1 Mitragyna speciosa | reverse complement strand
CCCAATAAGCTTTATGCTCTAGTTCCTATCCGGTAAGTGACAAGACTTCCATAAACTAATCTAAAAGGTGTCGTTCCTATGGGTGTCTTGTAAGCGGTTCTATGGGCCCATAAAGCATCATCCAACTTCAAAGACCAATCTTTTCGAGAACGCTCTACGGTCTTTTCTAAGATCCTCTTCAATTCCCTATTGGTTACCTCGACTTGGCCACTCGTTTGGGGATGGTAAGGGGTAGCTAACTTGTGTGTAACACCATACCTAGTTAACACCTTTTCCATTTGTTGGTTACAAAAGTGGGTACCCCTATCACTTATAATTGCTCTAGGAGTGCCAAAACGGGTAAACAATCCGTTTAAGGAATTTAACAACCACTCTAGCATCATTGGTAGGGAGGGCTTGAGCCTCTACCCATTTAGAGACATAATCTACCGCTACTAGAATGTACTTATTCCCATACGACACGGGAAAGGGCCCCATAAAGTCGATGCCCCAAACATCAAAAATTTCACAAACTAATATGCCCGACTGGGGCATCTCATCTCTATGAGAGATATTACCTGAACGCTGGCAACTATCACATTGCTCCACATACCTCTTAGCATCTTTAAATATCGTGGGCCAAAAGAAACCTGAATCCAATACTTTTCGGGCTGTCCCATTAGCATGATAATGACCACCTGCCGGCCCCGCATGACAATGCTTCAAAATCAACTCGATCTCTGAGTTAGCCACACACCTTCGAATGATATGATCTGCACAGATGCGAAACAGATATGGGTCTTCCCAAAGGTAGTATCTTAATTCAGAGAAGAATTTCTTCTTCTCCTGATACGTCATCCCCTTGGGAAGAACCCGCGAAGCTAAATAGTTAGCTATGTCTGCAAACCAAGGTACATGAACATAAGAAGAAGAAATTGCATAAAATCTCTCATCAGGGAAATCATCACTAATTCCTCCTTCAATTAAGTCCTTTTCTTCATCATTCTCGAGACGGGAGAGGTGGTCCGCTGCCAAATTTTCCGCTCCCTTCTTGTCTTTAATTTCAATATCGAACTCCTGCAACAACAAAATCCATCTAATGAGTCTTGGTTTAGCATCATTTTTGCTTAAAAGATATTTGAGTGCTGAGTGATCTGTGTGCACTATAACTTCTAGACAAGATAAGGTATGATCTAAATTTATCAAAAGCAAACACTATCGCAAGCAATTCCTTCTCCGTTGTGGTGTAGTTTTCTTGAGCCGCCGTCAAGGTTTTGCTTGCATAGTAGATAGGTCGAAAGTGCCTATCCCTTCTTTGTCCAAGTATGGCTCCAACTGAAACATCACTAGCATCACACATGATCTCAAAAGGTAAAGACCAATCGGGAGCAACTATAATCGGGGAGTGGGTCAATTTTTCTTTCAAAATTCTAAAAGCACTCATACAATTGTCATCAAAATCAAAGACCACATCCTTTTCAAGCAATTTGGTTAGAGGTTTAGTTATCTTTGAAAAATCTTTTATAAACCTTCTATAAAACCCCGCATGCCCAAGGAAGCTTCTTATTGCCTTAACCGAAGTCGGTGGGGGCAATTTCTCTATAACCTCTATTTTTGCTCTATCCACTTCTATGCCTTTCTTAGAAATTTTATGTCCCAAAACAATCCCCTCTTGAATCATAAAGTGACATTTCTCCCAATTAAGCACCAAATTTGTTTCCTCACATCTTTCTAGCACTCTCTTCAAATTTTTCAAACACAAGTCAAAGGAATCACCAAAAATAGAAAAGTCATCCATAAATACCTCCATGATGTCCTCGACTAATTCATTGAAAATGGCTAACATGCACCTTTGAAACGTGGCCGGTGCGTTACACAACCCAAATGGCATCCGGCGATATGCGAAGGTACCATAGGGGCAAGTGAACGTTGTCTTCTCTTGGTCTTCCGGTGCTATGGGAATTTGAAAATAGCCCGACAGTCCATCCAAAAAGCAGTAGTACTCATGGCCAGCCAACCTCTCGAGCATTTGATCGATGAAGGGCAAAGGGAAATGATCTTTCCTGGTAGCATCATTGAGCTTTCTATAGTCGATGCAGACTCTCCAACCCGTGACGGTTCTCATCGGGATCAGCTCATTCTTCTCATTTGGTACCACCGTCATGCCTCCCTTTTTAGGTACCACTTGCACTGGACTAACCCATGGACTGTCCGAGATGGGGTAGATCACCCCCGCATCAAGCAACTTTATCACTTCAGCCTTGACCACCTCCTTCATATTTGGATTAAGACGCCTTTGATATTGCACTACTGGTTTGAAATCATCTTCCATCAGTATCTTGTGGGTACAGAAGGAAGGACTAATGCCTTTAATGTCTGAAATCTTCCATGCAAGTGCTCTTTTGTGTTCCTTCAAGACTTGTAAGAGCTTCTTCTTCTTCTCATCATCTAGACCCGCTGCAATAATCACCGGTAGTTTGAAATTTTCCGCCAGGAAAGCATATTCCAGATGCTCCGGTAACCTTTTTAATTCAAGCTTGGGTGGGTCCTCGATTGATGGTTTGAGAGCTCCTTCTCTTGATCCCTCGATTTCCTCATACGCTCGGGTACCCTCATATGGTCTTCTTGCTTCTAGGTGGGCAACTTGTTCAGCTATAATTGGGTGGAAAGTCGCCTCCTTCCCTTGGATGATGCATGCCTCCAATGGATCATTAATAATGACCTCCTGCAAAATATTAACCGATTCAGTATCAATAGCATCCATACAAAAGCAAGTATCATCTCTATCTAAAGAATGTCTCATAGCTTCTGGTATCTTAAAAATCACTTCCTCATCTTCTACTCTAAGGGTAAGCTTTCCGGCTTGAACATCAATTAATGCCTTAGCTGTGGCCAAGAAGGGTCGTCCCAAGATGAGGGGGATCTCTACATCATCCTCCATATCCAAAATCACAAAATCAACGGGAAAAATGAATTTGTCAATTTTAACCAACACATCCTCTATAATTCCCTTTGGATATTTTATGGATCTATCTGCCAATTGAATGCTCATCCTAGTGGGTTTAGGTTCTCCTAATCCTAATCGCATGTACAATCCATAAGGCATCAAATTTATGCTTGCACCTAAATCAGCTAAAGCCTTATCAATAGTCAAACTACCAATATTACAAGGAATAGTAAAACTCCCTGGATCCTTGAGTTTCTGCGGTAGCTTGTTCTGTAAGATGGCGGAGCATTCTTCATTTAGCCTCACGACTGCCAGTTCTTCGAGCTTTCTCTTGTTTGATAACAAATCCTTTAGAAACTTGGCATACTTTGGCATCTGTGAAAGAGCTTCAACAAAGGGAATGTTAATATGCAATTGTTTAAAGAGCTCTAAAAATTTACCAAAGCGCTCAGCCTGATTGTCCTTCTGAAGTCGGCTGGGGTAGGGGATTGGGGGTTTGTACTCCTTTACTGCCTTCTTCATGGGTTCTCCATCTGTCTTTTCGTCCTCATTGTTTTGTCTCTCCCCTTCTTCTCTTGGATCTCTCTTTTCCTCAACCGGTAATTCCTTAGCCTGCCTTGGTTCCTCCTTTTTCACTTCCTTGCCACTCCTTAATGTGATTGCTTTTGCTTGTTCTCTTGGATTGGCCTCGGTGTTACTTGGCAGGGTCCCTTGAGGTCTTTCGGACATCAACTTTGCTATTTGCCCAATTTGATTCTCCAAATTATGGATGGATGCTTGTTGATTCCTCAGGGAAGTCTCCACACCTTGCATCCTATTTTCCGATGTGTTGATGTACTTGGTTATCAATTCCTCAAGGTTTGTTTTCTTCTCAAATTGAGGTTGAGGCTGATATCCCGGTGGTGGTTGTTGTCTTTGTTGCCCTTGATTTCCCCAAGAGAAGTTTGGGTGATTCTTCCAACCCGGATTGTAAGTGTTGCTGTATGGGTTGTTTTGTTGCCTTTGACTATTGCCCATGAAATGGCATTGCTCATCTGCTTGTTGCATTCCATGTATTACTTTGCATTCCTGGTTGTGATGTTCACCTCCACATAGGTCACATTGCATCACGTGCAGTGGTCTTTGACTCACCGATATGCCATCAATCTTTTTGTTCAGAGCCTCAACCTGGACTGCTAATGCCGTGACTGCGTCCACATCATAAACTCCTGCTGGTTTACTTGGCCTAGAACGAGCAGCCTGCCATTGATAGCTATTCATGGCCATTTCTTCAATAAGATCTTGAGCTGCCTCCGGCGTTTTGCTATTCAAAGTGCCTCCTGCAGCCGCATCAATCATTTGCCTTGTAGCTGGATTGAGCCCATTGTAGAATGTTTGTACTTGCATCCACGTGGGTAATCCATGGTGGGGACACTTCCTCAGTAATTCCTTGAATCTTTCCCAAGTGTCATACAAGGTCTCGGCTTCAATTTGAGCAAAAGAGGATATATCATTCCTCATTTTTGCAGTCTTGGCTGGAGGAAAATACTTGGCTAAGAACTTCTCTGCCATTTGATCCCAAGTGGTGATTGAGCCTCGGGGTAGAGAACTTAGCCATTGCTTGGCCCTATTCCTCAAGGAGAATGAGAATAACCTCAACCTGATGGCATCTTCTGTTGGCCCATTGATCTTGAAAGTGTCACATATCTCCAAGAAGTTGGCGATGTGAGCATTCGGGTCTTCATCCGGTAAGCCGTCAAATTGAACATGTTGCTGCACCATTTGGATGATGTGAGGCTTAATCTCAAAGTTGTTCGCTGCTACTGGAGGACGAACTATGCTAGATTCAGTTCCCATCAACGAGGGTCTAGCATAGTCAGACATCGGCATTTGTCTTCGAGGTTGCTCTCTCCTTTGTTCCTCTAAGGGAGGATCGAGTGGAGGTTGATTCTCCGCCATTTGTAGCCCTTCTTCCACTATATCTCGATAGAAATCCGAAGTAATTTCCTCTAACTGATCCCTTAACTGTCTCCTTACTGCCCTTGTAAAGGTTCGTTCTATTTCCGGGTCAAATTCGAAGAGGGATGAACTAGAGCTTCGGGTCATACATAAAAAAAAAAAATCCTGCAAAGAAATTCCATAATAATAAGTAAAATAAATAAAACTCAAATGAAAGAAAGAAACATATTAAAAGGTAAATAATGGCAAGAGTAATAAAATGCAAGTTCTCCTAATATTGCCGAAGTCCCCGGCAACGGCGCCAAAAACTTGATGCGTATCTTTTGAACTATACCAAAGAACTCTAGGCAAGTGCACCTATCGCTTCGTAGTATAGTATACAAGAGCACCGAATATCGTCCCACAGGGACTGGCAAATACTAGTATTTACTTGAGTTCTATTATCTAACCTAATGAACGCAATTGGACTTTTTAAAGTAAGAAACTAAGGAAAGTGTTATCTAATCCACTAAGTTAAAAGGGAACAGTAAGGGAGAGTGAGAAGTAACAACAAGAACGACAAAAATAAGTCTAGATATGGTATCCCCCAATTACATAATCAATGAACGAATACCGGGAAAATGCTATTACCTAAACTTGACCTTGACCCAGAGTCCCAAAATTAGATCGTAACCTTTCTCAAGAGATACAATCCCTACCCTCTTGGTTGCTCAATTGGAATCTCTTCACAATTAACCCCCCAATTAGAAGCCTTAGGATTAATGGACTCTAATTCATTAAGTTCTTTCCAACACTTAACAATTGGGGGCAATTCATGGAACCCTATCTCTAGTGATTCATTCAAATTGCCTTAATTTGTGAAATGGTCTAGTCATACGTGCAATTTCTCAATATACCCATACGAAACCAGCCATAGAATCAAGAATGCATGCAAAATCCCAATTCCATTAGACATGAATAATCACAAATTAATCCAAATCAAGAGAGTAAATAGCATAAACCAACAATCGATCAATTAATTACATAAATGGGTTCAACCAAATCTAGACTACTAGTGTTTACTCCATAAAATTCAAAGAAACTACATTAATTAACAAAGGAAAACTGTAAAAACTCATTGTAGTTGAAGTTCTTCAATCTCCCTCTGATAGATATTCTGCAATTTCTTCTAGGTAGAGAAGATTCAAGCCTCTTCTTTGTCCCTCGAAGCTTCTTCCTCTTCTCCCTTTGATATCCCCTTCAAGGAGTCTCTCTTTTTCTTTTTTCTTTTTTTTCCTCCCAAGAAACCCTAGGAGAAAGATAGGATTTTTCAACCTCCTCCAATTCGCACTCATATCAGCTGTTAAAATGGTGCAGATTCGCGACCAGGAACCGCGCGCGTGTCTGCCCGTTGATCTTCCGCGGTTGCTAAAAATCTCAAGGAACCGCGGATGGGTCCGATGCACAACCGCGCGCGGTTGGTCACGCGGTTGATCGTCTTAGCGCTGTCCAATGCACTCCCGCGCGGTTTAACCCACGTTTGCTCTCTGGGTGGAACCCGCGTATAAAACCGCGCGCGGTTGTTCTCGCGGTTGACCTTCTGTGCAGAAGCCGCGCGATAGACCCGCGCGCGTTTTCGTCGAGCTTGTCCGCGGTTTAGCATTTTTCTTCACAATCTGCCCTTTTCTTCTCAGGCCTTTTTCTCCAATTCTGACTACAATCCTATCCTTGATCTTTTCACCTGGAAAAACTTCATAAATGAGTGCACATACATTGCTCTATTTTGTTCCAATATGAAATTCAATAGGCAACAAGAAGTAAGTCTAGAAAATAGCTGGTTTTACCCAAAATTACTAAATAAAAGTACTAAAATATCTACGCAAACCACCACTTAGACACTCTAAAACATGTGTAAGAAAAACTATTATCATTAATGAGTTCAAATTGAATGGAAAGAAAAATATTTTTCTTGTATCTTTTGAGGGTGAAAATAAATGCTCATATTCTTCGGATGTCATTTTATTTGAAACTGATAATTGCCACTTTGATCTCTCTTCGAATTCCAAAATAACACAAGCTGTTAATGAGGAGTTCGAGTGACACCGAAAAGGAATTTGGACTTTGTGTTAAGGATTCCGAATGGTACAAAAGGAAAATTCAAGCTTAACTTGGAAGAGATAGAAAACACGAACATTGACACCAAGACATCGGTCAGGGAGTTAAATCAAAATGCACTTTTGCTCCGAAGATCTGCAAAATGTCAAGCCAATTTGAATGTATGTTTGGACGATCCAAGCACAATAAAAGAATAAACATGTAGGGGATGCCACTTTAACCAATTCACAAGGGGAGTTTTATTGTTTCATGTCCACACTTTCTTAGCTACCTTTGGAATGTGTTGTATAATTTGTTATAAAATTAAAATAAGGTGATGTCACGTGCTTGTAAATTATTGCTCACAATCGTGATTTTTGTCTAATTCCCCTACTTGTTGAAATTACTTTATGTACTTTGACAAATGCTTTTTTCAAGTACTGAGAAATGATTATTATATGGTTTGGAGTTTTGTTCTTATAGAAAATATATCATGTAAAGTGGTTGAAATTATGTCCAAAATTTTGCATGTTTGATAAAAGTTTCTTTTCTTTACTCGATTTCACACGTTAAATATTGATTATGGTCAATTAGTGCATTCATGTAATATGTGATGTGGCATCTATTATGAGGGATTTTTATACTGCAAAAAAAAATGAAGAAGAAAAAAGAAAAAAAAAAGAGAGAAAAGAAGCAAAAGGAAAAGAAAGAAAAGTATGACATAACTTTTTTCTACTCCAATGGTTCTCGTGCTTAGTAACCGAGAGTCTTCATCCAAAAATGCCGACTTTCACGTCAAACGGTATTTGAATTATGAATAATGCATCGTAAATTTGTGTAAGTAAGTTGTTGAGTAATCAGGGATCTTCATCCAACCAATGTCGATTCTTGCGTAAAAGGCAATTTTACTTATCGAATACAGTTTCTGCTATTGACTTAAGGTTGAGATGTTGAGTAACCGGGGACCTTCATAACCAATGTCGGTTTTCGCGTCAAAAGACATTCTCATAGTTTGAGTGATTAGTTTTATACTACAAATATCCCTCAAGTGAAAAAAATGAAATTGATCATAGACATGTGATGTTTTCTGATTAATCGTATGATTCGTTTACTTGTGAAATTTAGTAAGGCAAAGAAATTAAGTTGAACTTGCTTAATTGTGATATAATTCCTTCTCCTTTACTTGATATTATGAGTATTAAAGACAAGATGGTAAATTGCATAATGGTTATTTACTCAATTTTGAGGAAATACATTTTAGAATGCACATATGTGAATTCAATACTTGAATTATTAATTGATCTCATATTTTCCAAACAATTTGAGGACAAGTGATGATTCAAGTATGGGAGAATTGACAAGTATCAGAATGATGCATTCTAATACATTGGCAGATGATGTTAATATATCTATTCCAAATTAACAAGAGAAGATTGCCTTACTGATGCCAAATATTCTTTGAGCACTGTTCTGTTTTAATGAAAAAGGAAAGATCCTCTAATTTTGGATACTGTCATTCATTCTATTTCTCCTCCTAAAGTCAGTAATCTGGAAAAACCCTATGGTTACGAGAATGTAACAAGTTGAAGGCTCGTGGATGAGAAAGCTAGTATGCCGACATGGAAATCACTGGGAAGTTGATGAGAACAGTTGATTGAGGTTTTTCAGTTGTGGCAATGTTAGAAATCAAATGGGAATGACATCCAAAGATCAAAAAGTATCTTTTAAACCATTATTCCAAAATTGACTTTTTTGAAAAATGTTTCATTTAATTATATTTCATTTATCTTTGTGTGTTGTTTACTGTACATAATTTCTTTTACATTATTGCATGTGAAGCATTTTTCTGACCAATTCATGTTTTGAAAATTTTGACATTTGCTTTGTTCAAATTTAAATAAAAGCTAAGGCAATCTTAAGTTTATCAGAAGTCAAAGGCATGCATGAATTGAAAGACTGTTTTGAAAGATTTGGATTTGAGTCGTGAATCAGAATTCACTGAATCGGGAAACTTGCAGAGAGTAAAGCAAGAGATTGGTCAGAGACTCAGAATGGTAACACTCATGTTTTATATGCGCTAGCAGAGTCGAGAGACCGCCAGATGGTGGCATCATTTTTGCAATTGTAGTTACTTCTTCTTTTCGCAGATACAACCACATCGTCATCAATTGAGGCCTTCATCAAGAAGGAAAACTAGGGCAATTTTTTAAGATAATGATGATTTGATCAAGAGTGCAATTCATTTCAAAAATCGATTTCAAAAATTGACACTAGAGCAAATTTTTTGAGAAAAATTTGATTGCAAAAAATAGCTTTGATACTTTATATTTGAAACAAAACTTGTAAAAGACTGATTCACACTGGGTCAAACTTTTTAGAGTAATTGATTTGAAATGAATTTTGACTTCAAATGGATTTGATGTCGTACACTGGGGCAAAATTTTTTGAAAATTTTGTTTTTGAAGATAATTGACAATTGTTCTAAATTTTCATGTGTTTCAAATTTCTTTATGCATTTTTTTCGACAGTCTGGATCTCATGTTGATCGTTCTAGTCTGGTGCATTTTGTTCATCAGTTTAGAATCATGAATTCATGCATTTTGTCAGACAGCCTGTGCTATGTCATATTGTCTTAATTTTTCGAGCCAACATTTGTTCATGATTTGTTTGGCATGTTGGATGTATTTTTTATTTTGTCCAGCGTTACGCATTTTTTACTTTTCTGTTTAAATCCCAATTTGTCCATTGGGTATTAATTTCTGTCTGACAACTCAAATTTATTATTTTTATTCATGCATTTATGCATTCGTTTGGCAGCCCGAACCCCATTAATTTTATTTTTCTAAATTTGCATCCATTTAGTAATTGTTTCATATTTGTCTGACATACTGCACGGTGTTTTAATGTGTTTAGTTGTTTGCATATTGTGTTCGCACTTTTTCGTCTTTATTTTCAGCTCTCGGTAGGCTCAATCTTTGCATTGGGTACCGATTTTCATTTTCAGTTTGCGATAGGCTCAATCGTCAGCATTGGATACCGTTTTTATTTTCAGTTCTCGGTAGGCTCAATCGTAACATTGGGTACCGATTTTCATTTTCAGTTTGCGGTAGGCTCAATCTTTGCATTGGGTACCGATTTTCATTTTCAGTTTACGATAGGCTCAATCGTCAGTATTGGGTACCGTCTTTATTTTCAGTTCTCGATAGGCTCAATCTTTGCATTGGGTACCGATTTTCATTTTCAGTTTGCGATAGGCTCAATCGTCAGCATTGGATACCGTCTTTATTTTCAGTTTTCGGTAGGCTCAATCTTTGCATTGGATACCGATTTTCATTTTCAGTTCGCGGTAGACTCAATCGTCAGCATTGGGTACCGTCTTTATTTTCAGTTCTCGGTAAGCTCAATCATTGCATTAGGTACCGATTTTCATTTTCAGTTGCGGTAGGCTCAATCGTCAGCATTGGGTACTGTCTTTATTTTCAGTTCTCGGTAAGCTCAATACCGATTTTCATTTTCAATTCGCGGTAGGCTCAATCGTCAGCATTGGGTACCGTCTTTATTTTCAGTTCTCGATAAACTCAATCTTTGCATTGAGTACCGATTTTCATTTTCTATTCGCGGTAAGCTCAATCGTCAACATTGGGTGCCGATTTTTTTTCATTTTCAGTTGCGATAGCCTCAATCGTTAGCATTGGGTACCGTTTTGATTTTTAATTTTAATTAATTATGTTTTGCAACATTGGATATCATATTGGTCTGATTGCATTTTCAGCCATCTTATTTCAACATTCTATTTCTTCTTGTGTCATCATACATTAGCCATGGCATTAGTCCATTTCTTTTTATGTTTTCTCAAAAAAAAAAAAAAGAGAAGCAAATTTTTGATTTTAAATTGAATTGCATTTTAGGCTCGACACTTGTTTTTCCTCTGTCTTAAAATCTTTATTGTGTTTATTTTGTTTAACAACATGGACTTGCATTTTCATTTACATTTTTTAAGTCTGGCAACTCAGACTTTGCGTTGCATTTTATGATTTCTGACAGCCCAGGATCATTTATTTATTCTTTCAAGATTGGCAATCCAAACTTTGCATTCATCAACCTTGGTAGCCCAAGGTCATGCATCCGCCCAGCAGCACTGGTCAGCATCTGTTTATTTACGCTTCCAATAAGTCTGGCAGCCCAGACATTGTATTTAGCTTATCGATATTTATTTTATTTAGCAACCTGGACTCATTCTTTTTGTCTTTTAGTTTAAGCACTTTATTAGATTTTGTAGTCTTTACCGCTTTATGTTATCCTTGTTTAGTAGTTCAAGTGTCGCAGTTCTTTCTTTATTTCGATCATAAGTTTTGAAAATTTTGAATTCTTGATTCACTATTTGCAGTTGTGTTTTGCATCTATCGTTCACTTGCATCTGAACTACGTTTGACTTGATTCCCTTTATCGGGATACGTAGGCAGCTCCTAGAGAGCTCGGTCGCATGTTTATATGTGTTCTCAGATCATTAGTTATATCTCATCATATTTATGCACTATGCATGATTAGATGTCTTGTTTACAGTAACGTCTGTTTTCACAATTAGGTGAGTCAAAATTTGGTGTTGTCTACGTCTTTGTCTGAAATCTCTACGAGATTCCCGACAAAGAGGGGCAAACTGTAGACACCAAATTTTGACACACCATTTATTTTTCAAAACATTGGAGGGGCATCTTTGTACTTTTTGAGATAAATTTTAATTTTTTAATAATTCGGGGGGGTAAAATAGTAATTTTATCTGTAAATATTTTTCTATTAGCTTTTGGAGGTTTTAAATTCATATTTTTATTTTTATGTGAATTTGTTAATTTTTTTTATGATTTTTCTGGATTTAATTGGTATTCTTTATATTTTTACCAGCACAACCATTTCACCTCGTAAATACCATTTTAGCTCATTTTTAGTTCCAAATTCATTTTTTTAATTCTTTAAGCATGTTTCTGAATTTTCTTGATTTTTTCAAAGACGATTACTATTTTTTTTGGGAATTTTCATTACCGAAGGCAAAACCGTTATTTTACAAATTAAATTCATTTTTCACAAATTTTCAATCAAAAATGCATTTTCTAGTGTTTTAATCTTATTTGTCATTTTTGATAATTTTTTGAGGACGGTAACTATTTTTCTGTGAATTTTCATTGTTCGAAGGCAAAATCGTCATTTTACAAACTAAATTCATTTTTCACAAATTTTGAGTCAAAAATGCATTTTCTAGTGTTTTAAGCTTATTTGTAATTTTTGGTAATTTTTATTTTTTGAGGTTAATAGCTATTTTTTGTGTATTTTCGTTGCCTAGGGGCAAAATCGTCATTTTACACCCCGAGCGCCTTTCTATCAGTTTGAGCTATAGTTTTTATTTTTGAAATCTACTGTGAATTCTTTTTGAAAATTTAGAAATCGCTGTCATATTTTTTGTATTAATTTTTAATTTTAGAGTTAAAAAACATTTTTTAATAAATTAGCATTTTTTAATACCGGTGGTATTTTCGTTATTTTACAGCATCCTTGGCCAACAAGACAAGTGACCTATAAATACTCTCTTTCATCAGCAGAAAAAAGAGAAGAAAAATAGAAAACCCTACAAACACTTTGGGTTTTGTACTTTAAGAATCAAACACACACATTTCACACTCAAAAACACACACAAGCACGTTGTTTTTCTTTTTCTGGTTACTGTTCATATTCATCAGCACGTTACTGCTCATCTCCACTACCGTTCACTACCAGATCATTTTCAAGATCCAAAAGGTAATTCTTCTCTTTTATCTTTCATTATCATGATTCCATTTTCATTATGAATAATTTGATTTTTAAGTTTATGTTTTATTGATATTTTCTTCTGAGTTTTGTTTTTTTTAGTTTTTGCCGTTTATCCTTTTTTGGTTTTCTTTCTCTCTGGTTGGTTTCTTTTTCTGATTCTCAACGTTCTGGGGTTATATTCTGCCCTTCTGGGTTTGTTTTTCTTTACTGTCTCTCTTCTCTTTCCCTCCTCCCTTCTCCACCACCTGCAAAACACAATAGCAGAACCAAGCCAGCAATTCCCCATCAGTTTCGCACAACTTGCCCCTCACCGCAACACCTCAGACTCACCACCGACACCACCATTAGGCCATTCAACACCTCACTCAGCTTCACCCCCTGTAGAAAAACAGTTAAATTGACATAACTCGATCCTCAAACCACCCAATTCAAGCCCATTCTAGTCATCAGTAACCCACAAACCAACACACCATCATTCAACCGAGCAATACCCAGTTAAATCCATCTACAATAGCCAAGAACACCTAACGACAGAAGCCCCAAATCTACCTCCAACCAACCCAATCCACCATTGCCACTAAACCATGACTGCAACCCAATTCACCACCACCTGCAAAGCAAATCCCAGGCACCACCAGCTTCCAACCTGCAATTACACAACAAAATTAGTCCCACAGCCCTTTCAATGGCCTCCGCACCCATCTCCATCACTCCCTAAATCCACTGTCCAATGCCCAAAATCCCAATTCACCAAAAGACCTCCCTAACAATCGTTAATTACCACTGGTCAGCCCTCCAAACGACACACAAAACTTCCGGCTAGGACCCCCAGAACCACCACCGCCTATCCTTCATCCGAAACCACCCAAACACCAAATTTAATTTAATCTCCACCACCCCCAGCTACTGTCATCTCGACCTACACCAAAAAAAAAAAAAAGAGAGAGAGAGAACAACCAAGCAATTCCAGAGCCACAATCAACTAACCCCACACACAATAGCAGTCATCACCAAGCTGCTGACAGCAATCCACCCCCAAACACCAAACAACTGCAAGAACACAGCCCCAAGAAACATCTCCCCCGCCACTATCACCTAAGCTACGCCGCCCTCCACCTCCGTTTGACAAATCACCACTGCAAATCCCTCCCCTATTTCTACCGATTTCATCACCACCAAAGAAACAACCATCAACCCTCTCCTCATTCTACCTCTCTTTCGGCAAAGCCCCTGCAAAGAGAACAAAACAAAAAAAAAAGATGAGAGATTAACAGAGAGAATGAAAGAAATGGAAAAAGAAAAAGGAGGGGAAGAGAGACCAGACACAGAGAGAAGAGAAAACAGAAAAATCGAGAGAGAAAAGGAAAAGATTTTGGTGGAAGAATAGAGAGAGGGAGGAGCAGCAGAGAAAAGAAAGAGAAGGAGTAAATCAGTGAGTTACATAGAGCAGAATAAAGAGAAGGTAGAGAGAATCGAAAGAAATAAAAAAAAAAAGAAGGAAAATAATCAGGGAAGAAGGGGAAACAGAGAATAGCGAGATAAAGAGGGACGGTGAGGGTGAGAGAACTAGAAGAAAAATGGAGAAACAGGGGAGGGAGATAGAGAGAAACTGAAGACATGAGAGAAATGAAAAAGAAAAGAATAGAAACAGAGAAGGAGAGTGAGGTAGAGAAATTGACTGGAGCACACAAAAAATTTGAAGAAGAAGATACTTGGGGAAAATCGATAGCTTTGTGGGAATAAATTGGGTGATTTTGTATTTTTGGTTAAAAACCGATTTGGGCATTGGAATGAGGTGTTGATTTTTCATTTTAATTGTTTGCGTTTTTTTTTTAATTTTTGGTCTCTTTAAAGGAATTTTTTTTTAATCAATTAAGGATTGTGTTTCTCTCAGGATTGTGTTTCTTTTAGTACCTTATTTTGTTTTATGATTGAATTTAGTTTGGTTTTATTTATTTGACCATTCTTTAGTGTTTACAATAGAATTTAATTTGATTGTTGTTTGAATGATTGATTTGGTTAGTTAAGTTAAGTAAGTTAAATAATTTAGTTTTATTTCTGAGCTTGCATTTTCATTTTTAATGATTTTAATAATATGTATATTTATGTAATAATCCTCATTTTTCTTTACCAAGTGTTGGCATGCCCTTGGAGATTTATTCTTTATGCAATTGAGGCCCTAATAATTACAAACTGACCCACTTTTAGTTTTAGATTCTTTCAATTAAGTCATGTAGCCTGCAATTAGGGCATTTAAGTTGCTCAAATTTGCATTTTTGTGCCCCCTTACTTGCTGAAATTTATGTTTTGCTTCCCAATTTGGTAGAATTTTACAATTTTAGCTTAAGAACAATGCTTTAAATTAGCATTTGGCCCTTAGGTTTGTTTGGATTTGCTTTTAAGCCCTTATTTTGATAGAATTTGTATGTTTATCCCCAATTTGTCAATATTCTCTTATTTCATGATTTATTCCTAAAATGATGGTACCTTAACGTGTTTGCTCATGATTTTAGCATTAGTACTGGGTCTTCAAGAGGTATCCCTATTCCTCATTAATCTCTCTTTTATGTGCTCCAATATGCCTTACGTGATTTTTATGCATTTTATTCACATATTTCCTATTTGGCATGCTCTTCGTGTATTTATTTCTTTCATGTGATTTCATTTTAAATCTTATTATTTCTTTATTATTATTTTGATAAAAATGTAATTTTTTGTATTTAGCTAGTCAATGTAATAGTTAGATTATTTTTCTCATATTTTAGCAAAATTTGTGTAATTAAATAGAAAGTGTAATAAATAGGTCATTTTTAATTTCCCCCTTTAAATTGTAAATTAAGCCCCCGGTGTAATAGTTAGGGTTTATTTGCTTTTGGCGTGCTTACGTGCTTATTTATTTTACCGCTTTCATTAGGATTTTGCATCTAGATATTATGCCTATGTGTTATGGCTCCTATTTGACTTTATATGTCTTTATATGTTTAATTTGCTTTTAATTCATGCTTTAATATTTAATTCATGATTTATGGTATTCCGTCACTACACTAGTCCAACGCTAGTTGTGGCTTCATTCTTTTCCTGCTAGTCCAATGCTAGTGGGATTCGTTTTAGAACGGATTAGTCCAATACTAGACCCTTAAGACATTTTAATATTAGGTGCATCCATGTGCATTTCGTATTTCACACACTTCTAGTTTTCTTTTCGTTTGATATGATTTTATTAATTTTATTATTATTATTATTATTATTATTATTATTATTATTATTATTATTATTATTATTATTATTATTATTATTATTATTTTGACACATTTTTAAAATGAATGACATTTAGGTTGCATCTCACTTAGAAATTAGGACATTTGTGTGATTCGACTAGAAATAGTCGTCTACTCACGTGGGAAGCGATGGCGTACAGGCCGTTCCCCACCTCTGTGAGTAGAAACATTCAGTCACGAGTTATTAGTTCCCCGTACCTGTCATGTTGCATACCCACTTTCTTTCTTCACTTACTATATATTATTATTTTCTTTTCTTTTTGCATTTCATTTTGCATAGACACTCGTAACTCCCTTGAGGTCTCCACTCGAATTTCGCAATTAATGCGATAATTTCGACCAAGCCTCGACGAAACATTTTGACCCTCTCAATACTCACATTTAGACTTAGGATTTTGCATTCATTTAGAAACATCCAAAATGCGATAGAATTTAGGATTAATTTAGGAAATTTTGATTAAATCTCGCAACTAGCCTCGGTTAGGTTGAAAGGGTCCTTTAGGCGCAAGCCTTTGCCTTCCCTTTCTTCAAATGTGACTCCCGGACCTTTTTCTCTCGTTTTTCGTAGACCAAAGTCGAAAAAAGGTTTTAAATGATTTTCTAAAATTTTATTTTTGTTTTGTTAAACGATTTTTCAGGTGACTTGGTACACCCTAACTCAGTACCAAGTGACGACTCCATTTTTTTTAAAATAAAACCCTTTTTCAAAAATTAGTTGGCCAAACTTGTCACACTTTTAGTCCCGGCCTTGTTTTCTTTTAAAATACCATTTTTTCTTAAAATACACTTTTTTCAATAAAAACCGATTTCTCACACACGCGCACGATTTTTCCCAAAACTTGCTTTTCAAAAAGGGTCATCAGACTAGACAGTCTTTTCGGGACGCGACAGTCAACGACCCCACTAGCACCGTTTGCCCACGATTTTTAGGATGCGACACTAAGTATATACATGAAATGAAATGTATGAATAATTCCTTGTAACTGAAGTTATTTGAATTTAAAATCTCTAATGATATGCCAATAATGGATGTTTTGTTTTCTCAATTGAGTGAGTTGCAAAATTACTATTCCTTATACTGTACAAGAGGGAGTAATTTTGTCGAAGTTTCTCCTTCTTGGAATTATTACAAAAAGAATATTATGAATTCTATAATTGAATTATTGAGCAGTTTACTACTTATATGAAAATTAAACCAACCAATCATGCAAAAGAGTTTATGATTTTGAACTCTTGTTTTAGAAATAATGTACACTTTGTAAATGAAAGGGCATCTGGTTAGGCGAAAAAAACTCAAAATATTTTAAACTTCTGAAAAAATAAATACTTATCTTTATAACAACACTCTATCTTCTCAACTCTTATTTGCTACCATTTATTATAGAAAAAGAACTCTTATCTATTATATTTTTATTGTTATTGCATGAATAGTTGTCTTAATTACGAACATTCACTTATTTTTACATTAAAAATCTAAATGATGTATTTGAACTCACAACTAATTATATTATTTTTTTTAGATTTATTAATTTCTAAAATTGTTCAATATTTTTCTTAGAACAATTACATTGTAGCTTATTACTTATTCTATTAAATATAGTTAAAATTGTAGGTAGAGAAAAGAAAAAAAAATATAGTGTTTGCTAATTGATATCTTTATTTAGACTTACATTAAAAAATAATATATGGTATACATGTATTTTTCACTTGTAGGGGTATTTTGAGAAATCAAATGACAATGCATATTATATTACATGTCATGTTATTTTAAATTAAATATTGAAATTAGAATCTATGCTACTTTTCCGTCAAAATTTTTAAGAGTTTCCAAATATAATAAAGAAATGTCTTTCTATGTAATTATATTCCAAAAAAAATCTAAATCAATTTACTTTCTTCACCAATCAAATGATAGTGCTTTCCATTATATTACATTTTAAGGTTCCAATACTACCCTTTAGTAAAGGACAAATTGTATAATTTTATCTAAAAATATTACCATTAAACTTTCATAAACCTGTTCCGTAGTTTCATATTCATCTCATCACATTTTCTTCACATGAAAAAAGTCTTACAAGTCACTTCCACTTAAAAATAATGGTTTAATGTTAAAATATTTTTATAATGGGCATATATATAGAGTATGTCAAATCACTTGTTATTATTGAATTAGCTTGGACGTTCATGTAAATTATTTAGTTTCAAAAAAAAAAGTTTTTTACTAGTCATTGAGTTGTATGAAATTATAACAAGAGAGAGATCAAATATTAAACCCTTTTATTTTCTTTATCATATAGGATTAATTCAAATTTCCTCCATCGTTAATAGCATAATTATCTAGTTGCCTCCCTAACTATTCAATTCCTTCAACAGGTAGCCTCTGGCTTTTAATTTTGTAATATTAACACAAATATCCGCTAGACCTTCAAAATTGTTCCATGGCGCTCATTGACAGATATAGAGATCGGACAAACAAAGTGTCCATTAAGAACTATTGATAGAATAATGAGGACCTAGGATGGACAATTCACCTAGAACACATGATTCTTTATACAAGATTCGTAGGACAATTTTGATAAATCAGGGTGTAATTTAACCCTAATCTAATCCAATTGATTGAAACTAAATTAACTAATTGGCAACCTAGACCCAAATTAAACAACATATTAGGAACTTAAGCTAAGTAATTAGATTGCCACAAGTATAACCTTGATAAGATTTAACTAGTTCTCCCCAGAAACTATATAAAGAAAACTCTCATATAGAGAAATTCCAAATTTTATTAATCATCATAATTCAAAGATAAGATATGAAAAGTAGTATAAAGATGGACTTTTATATGGCTTAAAGATAATAGGAAACCTGTATGGAAAGTTGAAACTAATTATAAATTAAAACAAGCAAAAAAAAACCCTAAAAATTTAAAATTCGTAACTTGTCGTTAAGCAACTATGGCCTTGCTCATCAAGAAGCCGTGGGCGGTTGTCTGGAAAACAAGTCATGGTTGCTCCTCCAGAAAATAGACTCTCCAAAAATCAAGGCAAATTTGATAGGGGACAAAGAAAAAGAAATGCTGATAAATTTGAAGTGTCAAGGATATATTCTTAATTCACTTACTAATTGGTGGTATAATAATCGTTACAGAAATCTAAAGATTCCTAAAGAAATTTGGGTGCATTAAGTAAAGTAAATACATGAAATGAAAGGTGTGAATAAATTCTTCAAATAAAGTGATTTGAATTTAAAGATTTAATGATATGCCAATTGTGCATTAAGTACATGAATTGGATATTTTATTTTCTCGATTGAGTGATTTGCAAATTATTTTTCCTTAATTATATAAGTGGGAGTAATTTAATCAAAGTTGTCTCCTTGGCATGATTACAAAATGAAAATTATGTATTCTACAACAGTTTACTACTCATGGGCAAATCAAATCAACCAATTAGTGCAAAAGTGTTTGTGATTTAGAATGTGCACTTTGTAAACGAAAAAGACCTCTAATTATGAGGAAAAAACTCAAATTAATTTGAAAGTTTAGAAAATGAAAAGAATTTAAAGAACATCAAGAAAAAATAGAATGTGCATTCATTATAAATACGGTCCATATATCTAATAGCACAAATTTAAGAAAAAACTAAAAAAGGCACTTTCGAAGCCGAAAATTAGAAAATTCTAATATGATTGAGAATGTTTAAACGAATTTGTTGCTATAGTGACTGAGATAGAAATTGATATGGTCATGGAATTACATATTGCTATTTTAAGAAAATCTAAAAGATGATCGTTTAATTCTAGCAAAACCAAATTATGCATGTTACAACAAGTCAAATTTCAAATTTGATGAACATTTGAAAGATTAGAAGAAGTGCTTATGGAAAATTATAATACCGCTAGAGTTGTGGAAACAAATAGTGAAAATAATATTGTTAATTTTAAGAAAAATTTTGTGTCTACTAGTCTATTGTATAAGATTTAAGTCTAACATTTTTGTTCTTGTTGGTTAACCCCATATACAGGAGGACGCCACTTCTAGATTTTATTAATATAACAAAATTGAGGGGACATAGCACCTTACATCAAACTTATACAAGTTTAAAGCATAAAATGAGGAGTACTACTCCTTTTACATCTAATTTAAAATAAAAGCAAGAAGTGAGCAACATTCTGACCCCGACCACAAGGTGAGCCGCACCACGGCCTCACCCGCAGTTAGGATCAGAAGCACCCATCCTTAAGATGGATCAGTTTCTAAAGTTGGCCGTGGGGTAAGCCACGCCATGGCCCCCCCGCCCCTCCTGGCAGCTTGGGTCAGAAAGACCTTACCTTTACATGTTATTTAACTTTAGCAAAATAAATAAGAAGAACTATTCCCTTACAAAGCTATTATTGAGAAAATAAATTTTAAAACTAAACTAGACATATCCTAAAAGAAGGAAAACCTAGTCTATCCAAATGCATCTCTCCACGAGCTAAAGTCGGCATTTCTGATCTTGAACATAGACAATTTGAGAATTGTTTGTCTGAGAAGCTCCCACATTTGCTAATTGATTGGCTACTTTGTTTGCTTGGCGAAGGTAGTGTAACAAATTAATTGCTCCATAGGATAAATGCCAAATTTGATGAACCTATCTCCTCATAGTCCATGGACATGAAAATTTCCTCTGCAAGATACCTACTAATACCGTTGAATCTGATTCAATCAGGAATTGATCAAATCCATGAGCAATGCAAATTTGCATTCCATTTAAAGTCGCTTTCACCTCAGCTTGAAGGCTGGTTCCCTTACCCAAATAGCAGGAAAATCCACCTATAAGCTTCCCATTTGAATCGTAGATTAAGATATTAATATTTTTGTTTATGACATGAATGTCTAAACCTAGTTATATTTTTGGTTATAAAGAGTCTTATGATAATATGACTTGGAACCTTTTTCTCAAGATAAACAAAATAGCGATTTATTAGATATTGTATTCTAACATTTGTTAGTTGAATGATTTGTCTTACTAAGAGGTATGGTTGAAGATATTATCACTTTTATAAATCATCATTCATGTTAGAACAATAGTAGCGTTAAAGACACTGTGATACTCAATGTGACAGATGTGACAGCCCCACCTTACCCAGAGGCGCACCAAAGGGTTTAGCGGACTGCCTGCCTAGCTCTCGTCAGGACTCAAACACGAACTCGCGAAATACGTACAAACATACTTAATACAAAATAAAACACATTTATATAATTTACTTGAAAGTACAAATATCAATAATATATATTACACACTAAAATTCACATAGTATTTACAAGAATAGCCTAAACAAGTGGCTATCAAAATACATGAAACAGAACATGTACAACGTCCAAAATCAGCTTTTCTAGCTTTAGTATTTTTTGAAACCTGGTTAAAGAAAACAAATAAATGGGATGAGCTATAATAGCCCCAGTGAGTGCTCAAGTCATGCAACCATACCAGTAAAATATGATTTTATTCAAGAAAATATTTGACAAGTTAAATAAACAATATATGAACAATTTAATTAACAAGTAGTCAATGGCGGATACAGGGCTCAACTACGGGAGAAAGCTCAACCGCAGGAGGAGCAAGTACTGATCATGTAACCATGACGTTAAGACCGAAATAATAGCTCAGGTTCTCACCAAAGGTCATGCCAGTATTAACAAGCAAGAACCCTAACCATCGTTCACCTTGTAACCTCCGTACAGGCTACCACATCCAGGGAGTAATCTCAACCTTGGAGGGCCAACATGCAAGAAAGTTCAATCCGGAGTTGGCCTCTTTGAGGAATTCAACTCAATTGGGAAAGAACAAACATGCCCTAAAACACCCAACACCTTATGACCTCCCAATTATGACTGAGTTGACTAACCGTGAAGTAACGGTGAAGTTAGTCACGGAAGTCACAAACACAAATAACACATTTAATAGTGAAAGCATGTAACACATTGCGGAATAGATGCGATAAAGTACACATCTTTCCTCAAGTAACACATTTCATTAAATAATAATGTCAAGTATAACATGGCATTTCATGCATCATGCACACATAAAACACTCACCTGAAGTGCCTAAGAAAAGATTTCGTACTATGGTCGGGTCTCACTTCCGAATCTTGAAATTCAAGAGAAAATAGTCGTATAAAAAACCCGACTAAAATCTAAGCAATTTCATAAGAAAATTTGAGAAATACCCCAAGTCTTTTAGGGTTAATTTCTATCGGTTTTGGAGTTTAGGGTTTTATCCTAAGGTTTAGGGTTTTCAAAATTATGGTTTTTTAACTTTTAGGGTTTTGCTCGGAAAGGTTCAATTCACTAATGGCTCGTCTGCAGAAATTTCTGCACGCTCACATCACTAAATTACAGCTTATAAAGCTTTAAATCACAGCCTAATCACTTTATTTCTTAGGTTTTACTGAAATTTCGGCAACATTTCCCCTATAATCGGACTAACCCAAAAATTTTTAAACCTTGCAAAGAAAACAGCCCAAACAACCCAATCTCAAGTAGTTCTATCATTTCCATACCAAAATCAATTCAATTTCACCCAAATTTGTCATAAAAACACTTGAACCTCTCCAAGGTTCTTCAACCAATCATACTTAAATCATGTCATTTTAAGATTCAATCACTATCTACAAGTCATACAAGCCTATAAAACCTCATATTCATGAAATAAAACTTCATTTTCATGGCTCAAATGAATCATGCTTAACTTTAAAGACATGGGTAAAAGCTATAAAAACTACAACTTATACTTGAAATAATAAGAAAAGTTCTTGGTGAATACCTTTAATAAGGCAAGATCTTTGCTTAGGAAGAAGGTTGATTCACTTTCAATGGATGAAAAGTGATCAAATGGAAGAGAAAAGCTCTAAGAAAATGAAAGCAAATGAGAGGAAAAAGAGAGAAGAAGGGCCGACCAAGATGAAGAGGAAAAGAGAAAAAAATGGCTAAGTAAAATGGAAAAGAATTGAAGAAAAATTGGAAAAAGTGGTGACCAATCAAAGCAAGACAAAACTAAAAGTAGAAGTTGACTTTCTTGCAAATTAATCTCCACTTGGCCAAGTATAATTAGAAGAGATTTTTAACATTTATCTTACCATTAATCTTGCAAGACTTTTAGGTACAACTCCTAAAGGAAATGGTATAACATGCTACTAATAAATAGAATCATTTCCTTATTTCTTTTCACTAATTTTTGGCCCTCTTTTTTTTGTCTACTAATGGACATAATACAAAATAAATGGATTTGCATGAATTTCTAGGATGTTACAAACAGACACCTAACGTAATATGTTACTTTTGGATTAATACTAATCTAACCTAATTTCAAAAGAGTCCTATATTATTGCAACTTACTAAAAAAGTATTTCTCTAAATTAATACTAATTTAATTAATTTAAAAGAATCTCATATTATCCTAACTTACTAAAAAAAATCTAAATTATTTTTAATAAATAAAAAATTAACCGTAATTTTCCTTAACAAAAAGAAAGCCATAATTAATTAAAACCCTAAATTCTAAAAGCATAAACCCTACACTCTGAAACTTGAACCCTAAATCTTAAATTTAATTTAAAAGTAAATATAAAATCTAGTAATGAAAATGTCAGCAAAAGTTTTTTTTCCTAGGGTTTATGTTGCAATAATAATAAAAAAAAAATTGATACTTAGGTAAGAAACTAGTATTTCAAATTATAGGCAGAATAAAGATTAGATTTTGTAATTAATGATAGACTCTGGAATAGGTCAAGATTTGTTTGTAACTAAAAATCTAGTTATTAATCTTTGACAGTGTTATTTTCCTTCATGTTACACATGTTACACGTATGCATATTTAAGGAGAACAATGTATGAATCTTTTCAAAAGTTTAAGGAAACTGTTGAGAAAAATTATTAAGGTTCTTCGTAGTGAAAGAGGAGATGAATATTTTTCTGATTCTTTTTCCTTGTATTGTGAAGAAATGGAGCAATTCATCAACGAACAATTTTTTTCTGATTCATGAATGGTGATACATTTCCCTATTTCTTCTTTTTTGCTTCCTTATATTTTCGAATACTTAAATATATGCACTTCTAGTATTGATCTCTTTAGAAATTCATCAAATGATACTCTATAATTGACCTTTATTGATTTTAAAATAATTAGATCCTTTACTATTTTTTTGAATTTAAATTGATTTGCTATCATTTCTTTTGCAGGTTATGGAGTAGTAAATTAGGAGACTGTTATATTATTATTTACAAGATTTAGATTCATTTCATATAATTAATAAATTTTGTCTCAGTACTTTATGTTGGTATTGGGTAAAGAATTATGCTTTTTTCATTATTTTACGTTGCTATTTGATAAACAATTTTGCTTTTTGAATATTTGATGTATTTATATGAACCACCCATTTGATTACTTGGAAAATTTTTACATGGACTAAGTTCACGACCCTACTTGTACCATGTGATCTAAAATAAAGTCACATAAGTATACTTACGTTACTTTTTTATGTCAGCATGCATCACTATGTTTATGTGACACTC
>JAMWEH010002164.1:0-19147 GCA_024721245.1 Mitragyna speciosa | reverse complement strand
AGAATGCTTCATATAGAGCCATTTTGATAAAAGAGTGATAACTGTTATTATATGCAAATTCTATTAAGGTGATATGCTTTTCCCAATGTCTGCCAAAGTCTAGCATACACTCTTAGCATATCTTCCAAAGTATAAATTGTTTGTTTAAATTATCCATCAGCTTGAGGATGTACGGTAGTACTAAGACGTATCTTAGTACCTAATGCTTCCTACATTTGCTGCCACAATCGTGATATAAAGTAGGGATCTCGATCAGAGACAATACTTATGGGTACCTGTATAGTGTCACTATTTTGTCCAGATATAGCCTTGGCAGCCTTTCAAGTGAGTATTTATGTTAACAAACAAAAAGTGAGTGGACTTGGTGAGTCGATCAATAATAACCTAGATTGCATCATGATTCTTCTGAGTCATAGATAATCCTATGCCAAAGCCCATAATCATGTGCTCGGATTTCCATTTTGGAATATCTAAAGATTGGAGTAGTCTAGAAGATTTTTGACGTTCCACTTTGACTTGTTAATAGATCAAGCAAGTGGCTATAAATTAAGCAATATCCTTCTTCATGCCATCCCAACAATAATTCTATTTTAGATCTCGATGCATCTTGTTAGTACCAGGGTGCATCATGTAATTGGTTCGATGTACCTTCTCAAGTATCATTCTTTTCAATTCTTCATTTTATGGTATGTATACCTGTTTTGAAATCTTAATACCCAATTTGATCCAGTGCTACAATTTGGCAATTCCCTTCATTGTGCCTTTTCCCGACAATCCTCCAAAGTTGCATCCTATTCTTGAACTTCTTTAATTTGCATCGATGAAAAGGATTGAATAGCCGCATTTCCAAAAGTGACCTTTTCTAGAGTGATGTTTGGGTTCCACTCACATATTATCTCTAGGAATTACCATTCTTTTACTAGTTACCTAGTCGTTTGTACCTTTCTGCTTAATGTGTCTAAGACTATAGTAGCTTTACTTGAGTGGTAATTGATGGTGCAATCATAGTTCTCTGGAAATTTAATCCACCATTGTTAACGCATGTAAAATTATTTTTTGGAAAATAGGTTAATCTCTTATAGTCAGCATAAACCTCAAATTTTACTCTGTAAAATAGTATCTCCACTTGTTTAAAGTGAACACTTGCTATCAACTTCCAGTCATGGGTTGGGTTTTAGATCACATGGCTTTAGTTTTCGTGAGGCATGAGTTGCTACTTTCCCATTTTGCATTAACATTGTTGCGCCCCGAAAACACGGTTTCAAAAATTAGGTTTTTGAGTTTTGAAAAACCGTGCGCGTGTGAGAAAATTGAATTTTTGTGAGAAAGTGTATTTTAGGAAAAATAATATTTGAAAATAAAATAATGTTGGGACTAAAAGTGCGACAACTTTGGCCAAATATTTTGAAAAGGGGTTTTAAAAATGAAGTCGCCACTTAGTATTGAGTTAGGGTGTACCAAGTCACCTAAAAAATCTTTAACAAACCAAAACAAAATTTAAAAAAAAAATTATTTGAAAACTCTTTTTCGACTTCAGTCTACGAAAACAAGAGAAAAATGTCCGGGAGTCACATTTAAAAAAAGGGAAGGTAAAGGCTCAATGCATCCTTTCTACCTAGCCGAAACTAGTTGTGAGGTTTAATCAAATTTTCCTAAAATAACCCTAAATTCTATCACATTTGGATGTGACTAAATGAATGCAAATCCTAAATCTAATGAGGGTATCGAGAGGGTCAAAATGTCCTATCGAGGCTTGATTGGAATTATCGCATTAATTACAAAACCCAAAATGAGGCCTCGAGGGAGCCACGAGTGTGTATGCAAAATGGAATGCAAAAAAGAAAGGAAAATAGTAGTATAGATAGTACGTGATCAAAGAAAGTGGAGATGTAACATAATGGGTATGGGGAACTAACAACTCGTGACTGACTATTCTTACTTACGAAGGAGGAAACGACTTTTTAAGCCACCGTTTCCCACGTAAGAAGGTGACTACTTCTAGTCGAATCACATAAATGATCTAAGATTCTATGTGAGATGTAACCTAAGTATCATGTACCAGAAAATGCTAAAAATAGATAATGATAATAATAGCATATATGAAAACCATATGAAAAATGGAAAGGAATCTGAAAAAAAGTGTATAAAATGGGATGAAATGGACACGAGGAATGAAACTATCACTAAAATGACCTAAGGGCCTACCATTGGACTAGCCCTTTCTAGAAATTCTCTACTAGTGCTGGACTGGCGGGAAAACATTAAAATCACAACTAGCATTGGACTAGTGTGGTGATGGAATAACAAACTGATAAAACACGAATCAAAGTAATAAAACATGAATCAAAAGCAAGTAAACATGTAAAAACATATAAGATCACATAGAAGCAAGTAACATGTAGGCATGCTATCTAGATGCAAAATCCTAAGAAAAGCGGTAAAACAAATAAACACATAAGCACACAAAGAGCACCTGAGTGCTAGCTATTACACCAGGGGATTTGATTTACAATTTGAGGAGAAAAAGTAAAAATGACCTAACATTTGCTAAATAATGATGAAAATATGAAAGCAGTGTCACCTAACTATTATATTTACTAGTTAAAATACAAAAAAAAGAGGCTAAAATAAAGGACATTGTGACCTATTTGTTACATTTCTTTTGCCAAAGTATACAAATAGTCAACCTATTTTTCAGAAAAATGAAATGACGGAGCTCCTAACTGGTCCATGCGAATTGCTCCTCTTACTAGTCTAAGCAATGATGAAAAACTAGTGTAGATAGAATTACCCATCATAGAGGCTCCCATCTTAGACAGAATATCAACAGGTACATTTGCTTCCCTGTAACAATGAGTAACACTCTGCACATATTGACAGACATCTTTAAATTCACATAGCATTTGTTTTAAAGCCCATGGACATGAAATGTTATCTTTTAATAGCTGCACAAGGAAAAGAGAATCAAACTCCAAATGAAAAGAATGAACATCATTTGACACACATAGATGACAACCAAACAAAACCTCTTTAAACTCAGCTTCAATACTTGTGCAATTTCCAAATGAGCATGCATATGCTAAAATGACCTTTCCTTTTGAATCTCTTAGAACTGCGCCTCCACCACCTATACCCTTCCCTACAAGGATGCATCCATCAGTATTCAATATAGCTTCTCTCATCATTGGCATCCATTTAACAACTGTGGAGGTAACTTTTTTCTTCATGCCATTCACTACTGTTAAAAAATCCACCCAATTAGAACAAAAAAGTTTTGTTCTAAACTTCCCTTCGAAAGCCCTATTGATATCCCAAAAAAACTTGTTTACTACAAATTCCACAGAGTTAATGAAGGAATACTTTGATAACAAAAGCAGTGAAGTTATTAGAAAATACCTTCAACCACCATTTGAACATATGCATTCTCATAGTCACCTTGCTAGGACAAATTCCAGCACCCCTTTCTAAAAAATTCCAAACATTTTGGGCCATATCACCAAGGTTGAAAATATGCTCCATGGATTCAACCTCAGGCTTCTCATAGCAATAACATCTAGAAGGCCCATGGATGCCATAATGCTGAAGGACATCAAAAACTGTTAACCTTCTACAGATTACTTTTAGCATGAAAAAAGATATTTTTGTAGGAAGACCATTACACCACAATTGATTATGTACAAAGCTCACACTTTCACCATCTCTAACAAGTTCATAAGCAGTTTTGAAGGAGAAAGCCCTTGAACTGCTTAATCTCTATATAATCCCATCATCATTCTGATCATGCAAAATATATTTCTTTGACATATCCCGAACCTTTACCATATGCCTCCAAGTGTTAGAATTTGTTCTATTTGCCAGCACCTACATGGGGTTAATATTACTACAATATTTAGCATACAAGAATAAAGCCCACAAAGATTTACTTTCTCTAAATTTTCACCAAAGTTTGATAGAGAAAGCATTCTGAATATCCACCAGGGACTGTACTCCAACACCTCCTTCCTCAACTGGTCTACACAATTGCTTCCAGTTCAACTAGTGAATCTTCCTGCCCTCCTCTTTATCATCCCATAAAAAATAAGCAAACCTCTTTACAAGATCTTCCAACACTCCTTTTGGGGGAGAGGAACAAGCCAAGATATGTAACGGAATAGAAGAGAGTACATGTTTTATGAGAGTCAGTTTCCTTCCTAGAGATAACAACTTATTTTGCCACCTTGAAATTGTCTTTGAAACTGCTTGAGACATTTGCTCAAAACATTCTCTTTTCTGTCTGCCAATGAATATAAGGCACCCTAAATATCTCATTGGAAACTGCTTTCTAGAAAACCCCAAAATGTTGTGAATAATTGCCCTTCTAGATCTTTCCAACCTCGGAAGGCAGCGAAAACCACTTTTAGAGGCATTAACCCATTGTCCTGACCCCTTTTCATAAGATTGAATAACCTCCTTTATCAGTCTCAATGAATTCTTTGTAGCACTGGAAAAAATGATGATATCATCAACAAATGACAAATGAGTAATAGCTGAACATTGTCTTGGGACTTTGAATGGTGTAAAGCTCCTCTGAAACATAAGAGAGTTAAGAGCTCTAGATAGACCCTCTGCTGCAATAATGAAAAGCTCCGGTGATAGTGGATCTCCTTGCCTAACACCCCAAAAAGATTTAAAGAAACCTCTTGGGAAACCATTTATGATGACAGAAAACCAACAATTAAAATTAATCTCCACACCATATCAATCCACCTTTTTCCAAAATCAAATTTCCTCAATATAGATAACAAATACATCCAGTTGACCCTATCGTACACCTTTTCTATATCCAATTTTATCACCACATTTCCTCCCCTATTCATCCTTCCCATATCCCTTTCCAACTCCTAAGCTAATAGCACATTATCCATAATCATTCTCCTCTTCATAAAACCACTTTGTTTCTTAGAGATGATTCTAGGAAGAACTATTGCCAATCTATCTGACAAAATACGAGAGAATACCTTGTTGATGAATGATAACAGATAATTTTACCTATTTTAGTATATGTATTATTATGTGTTTTTAATTTTTTTAAATTATTTTTAGCCAAAATTTGGCTCAATTTGATTAAGTTTCTTCCATTTGAAGTTTTTTCCCAAAAATTAGATCTTTTACCCAATTTTTATGATTTTGAAGCAAAATTTATATTTTGAGCAAATTAATACAAAATCTTTGTATAAGGCTTGCAGGTTTTATACCTTCAATCATAATTTGGATCAATTGGAACACAAGTCATCACATTCATTGTAGATTCAAGGATGATTGGATTAGGGGTTCAAAGCACAACTTTTACATTCAAACTTGGAGGATTGTTTTGCTCAACTTTTGAGAAAATTCTCACTAAGCAAATTCACCATAGAATTACAAGGTAAAGATTCACAAAATGTCTCAAGGGTATATGAGGAATAACAAGTAAAGGAGAAGTGCAAAGATGCAATGGAAGTGAAGAAATGGAGAAAACTAGAGGTTTACAACAATGACATATTTCAGTATTTTTGTAATAACTTGAGCTACAAGTATTGGATTGGGATGATTCTTCTTGCATTGTAAAGCTAAGAGGACAACAAAATCCATTTCTCACATCTTCATAATAAAAAATCCAAATTATTGAAGAATAAAGCTCTTCTGACTACCTCTTAGTATTTTGGCCATATCTTTGCATCCAGAGCTCCAAATGACCTGATTCTTGTATTGTTGAAAAGCTACTCAAAAGGCTACAACTTTCATGTTTTAAGGAAAAGCTAATTCAGCCATATTCTGGGAGCAATTCATGGGTCACATCCGTGGGTCAGCTAACCCACGGATGACCCACGGATCAAGGCCACTTGCATGTTTCGATTGGCTGCAATTTGCAGCCTGTTTTGCAGCCTATTCACACAAATTTTGCAGCCAAATTCAATGTCCAAATAATTCTACATTGCCTTAGAAGATTATCTCAAAGTTCAAGGCAAGGTTTTCCAAGATAAGGAATCAAACTTCATCATTATGTCTCCAACTTGGACAATGACTTGAGCTAGGGATTATTCTATAAATACATACCTTTACAGTTCATTGAAGATATGCTTGGTTTGATGAAAACCAAGTCTTAGAAGGAGGAGCACTCCCAAAGTAGTTAGTTTAGTAGTTTTCTTTATAGTTTTATAGAAATATCAATACTTGTAAGAAAACTCTTAGAGAATTCACTTGTACTACATCATATTCAAGGAAGAAATGAAGGATTGGAGCCATTGAAATGAGAATTTCTATCTCTTTCTCTTTATTTCCTTACTTGTTATGAATTACTTCTTGAATTCTTATACTTTTCAAGTTATGAATTCTATGCTTAACTAAATACTTGTCTTAGGGTAGATGAAAGCTAATGATATGAATTGAATGTTATTATACTTGCTATAACTTGTATTTGCTTGTTCATCTATCAAGGTTTAACTATTTGTAGTAGCTTGATCACCTATTGTAAATCATTTAGATGTTATTTGACATTGAGAAATGCTTATAACATTGAAAAATGGTAGATGAAAGCCTATTATATACACACATGAAAATAGTGGTATAAGTAGGTGGATTGAGGTTGTTTAAGACCACAATTCATGTATTTCACAAGAGTTTATCATGAGAATAGTTAAACTCTAGTCAATTCATTGTGAGAGCAAGTTTTGATTTCGTATGGAATTGCAATCCTAAGCAACACAAGATTAATATAGCAAGGTGTTAGTTCATTCAATCATTTTAGTGACAATTAGTGGATTCTAAACCTTCTTACTTGTATTTGTGAATTTCTTCCATTTATTTTACTTCAAGCATATGAATTTTCTTAGCCTTGCACACTACATGTTTGATAATTTGTCTAGATAATAGAGCAAGTTAGTAGCTTTGGTACTTACCAAGTCTTGTTTCCTCGGGGGATCGACCCTAATACTTTCCTTACTACAACTGACCCGTGCACTTGCGGAAAGGGATATTAGATTATAAATTTTATTACTTGTTTGTGTGAATTTTGCCTAATTTTGATACTACCTACACCTCACAATCAAGTTTTTGGTGTCATTACCGGGGAAACAAAGAAACTTTGGCAATATCAAGGCAAATACAAGCTTTATTACTCTAGACGCTTTTGTATTTCTTGTTTTGATATCTCTTGTGTTGTGTTTTTGTAGGTACTAATTGAATCTAGGTGAAGGGAAAGCATTTAAAGGTTGAAGTTGATTTAAGCATTTCATCGATCACTTGGTAGACATGTTCAATAATATGCATATGGATGAGGTCTTGCCGGAAGTTTCAATGTCATATGTTACAAATCAAAGGCAAGAACAAGAAACAAGTGTAAGTGATTATGAATTTGATCCGGAAGTCATTTGTGTAGTTAGACATGACCAATTTGGAGGAAATCCAAATGAATATGCTTATTCTCATTTAGCCAATTTTTCAATTTAATTGATCTTCTTAGTTTTGATGGATACAATGGAGTAAATAAGGATCCTATAAAATTAAGATTGTTTCCATTAACTACTAGTACATGAAGCTAAAGATTGGCTAAGATCATACTGAATCAAATTATTTCACTAGTTGGAAGCAATTATCAAATGCTTTCCTAGAGAAATATGATATGCATTATGTTGACTATAAGTCTAATTTGAATATTACTTGTTGTACTACATTGTGGAGGTGACCATGAAAATCATGAATTGTGTATATTAGCTAAGGTACAATCTTAGTGATATTCAAAATGATTCATATAGTTAGCATTAGTATTCAACTTGTGAAAAGATGATTCTAATGATCAAATAAGCATGTATGATACAAGGGTGGAAAGCATGTCTTATGATTCTTTTGTTCATGAAAATGATAGTTGTAAAGCAATGCTTGATATTTCTACTTTTGAACATGAACAAGAACAAGTAATTGAAGAAAATGCATATGTGTGTGAAAAGGTAGTTGAAAATGTGAAAAATGATAAAATAGTTGTTTCTCTTATTTTTGAACACACAAATCTCAATAATGAACTTGCTCTTGATGAAGAAATTGAAAATTCAAATGTAGAAAATGAAGAGTTTAATGATCATTTTTTACTTGCAACATTGATTTTATTGGTATTGAGAGAATGCTAACACAAGAGAAAGACACAGCCAAATTTTGACTATGAAATTCTTTTAAGTGTTTCCAGTGTATAGGTACAATTACAAAATAGATCATGGATTTGGGAGCACTTATCTTGGCACAAAGGATGCACCTCTATTTGTTGAACCAATTGAACACCAAAGGTATAATAAATCCTTTGTGGGATACACCTATCATGTGATCAAGGTGTTTCAAGTCTAGCTCTAGACTATATATGAAAGCGCTTGTTGGGAGGCAACCTAATATTTTTGATATTTTTAGTTGCTTTAGTTTGTATTTTGTTTTATGTGTGTTTTGTAGTTAGTTAGTTTGATTAGTTTAGTTTGATTTTGGATTTGAAGCATTTTGATGCAATCATTGAAGTTTCATATTTAAACTTGGATGTTGGATACTCAATTTCAATATTTGTTGAGTTTCATGTGTCTAGAAGGGTCAAACATCTTAGTTTCATCATTTGAAATGTGTGTGAAGTAGTTTGTGAGTTTAAATGAACAAGTAAACCAATTTGAAAGCATTGAGTTGTAAAGTACTATTCCATTGGTTACTATTCATGAGCTAACTTTAATTAGAACATTGATACTCATTTGGTAATCTGTGGACTTTTGATGCATAAATTGGTTTTGAGCAACTTTATTTTATCATTTGAAACTTGTTCAAAAGTGATTTTGAAGTTCCAAAACATGCAAAGAATCAAATTGAACCTTTTAGTGAAAAAATAACTATTCATTTGGTTGTTTTACTTCAAAATTAATTCTTTGCGATTTTGGTCTTAATTCTAGAAATTTTGATGTTTAGATGCTTAAAAATCATGTTAACAACTTTGTTTTCACCTTAGAAACATGTTTAAAGTGTTAAATTGATCAAAAAACATGAAAAGAAAAAGTTGAAATTTCAAGTCATCTGGAAATTCGACGGTGCAGAATTTTCGGGAGGCCAATTTGGTCAATTCTCATTTCTTATGTGTTGATGATTTATATAAGTTTAATGCATGGATTCAAAGTTTGTTGAATGATTACATGATTGTAAAGTTGTTTGCCCAAAACTAAAGGTCTAACAGGTCAAAATCATCGCTCAAAGTTGAGAAAAAACTAACTCTAGCACCAGAATTTCTTCAGTTTTGCAAAACTTCTGAGAGGTATCCGCGGGCCACCTTGACCCACGGATCCTCCATATTTTGGGACATTTTGGCTTATTTTGGTCAATTTTCTTTGGGGTTTAAAGGCTTTCTTTGCAAGTTTGTTGGGCAACTTTGTAAGCATAAAATGAACACTTTAACACATTCAAAGAGACTGCATCACATGTTTCACTTCATTGGTTCAAACTTTAAACTTTTGGCATCAAAGTATGAAATTTTTTTGAGGCAGTTTCACACAAGTTTCATTTGCTTTTCACTTCATCATAACACATTGCATTTGTTCAAAGCATATGTGCATCAAAATTTCACCTCTTTAGAGCTACATTGCAAGAACCAAGTGTGGGAAAAATCAAGAATTTTAAGGCATGATATGTTATTTGTTGAACTTAATGGTTATTCAAACATGCTTTAACATAGCTTTTGAGTTTTACTAAGCTTTGAAACAAGTTTAGTGAGCAAGAATGGACCCTTTGAGAAACATGGTGAAGTATTGCAAGAGGAAACTTCACAAAGGCCAATGCACTTCAAGGGACAACAACAACATTCTTTTTGGATCTTTAACCAATCAAGGAGATTATTCTTGTTCTATTTTTTCATTCTTATCTTTTCCTTTGAACATTGAGGACAATGTATCAATTTAAGTGTAGAGGAAATGTATAAGGATTATGGTATAAGGATTATGATTAGTTAAGAATGAGGTTACTTATACAATGTTATTTTGATAAAATATGACCAAATTTTTTTAAAATTTACCTCATTATCATACTTGTATGCAATTAACTTGTTGAATTCTTTTACTTTTTGAAGTAATTTATGCAACTTTGATTGAATGTTTTCTACAAATATATGAAGAAATAGTTATGAAGTGATTTTAGGAGTTTTGTTTTTAAGAAAGTATATCTTGTAAAATGTTTGTATTTATGCCTTGATTCGGCATGTTTGATTTTAAATTTCTTTTCTTTACTTAATTTTACATTCCTACGTGGTAGATATGGACAAGAAGCATACTTATTTTAATAAAGGGACAATAATATTATGAAGTTCAATGATCAATGTCTACTTATTACTATTCTAATGATTCAAAATGCTTAGTAATCGGGAATCTTCATCACAAAATGTCGATTTCGTGTCAAACGGTAATTGAATTAAGAGTATTCATAGCAAGTTTGATTAAAAATGAATTGTTGAGTAATAAGGGGTCTTCATCACAAAATGTCGATCCTTTCATCGAAAGACAATTTCACTTCTCAAACTAAGGATTAAAATGTGGTAAAAAGGATTAAAGTTTTGAGTAACCGGGGGTACTTATAAAGTTCAACATGTCCCTATTGTGTATAATTAAGTTGTATATAATTGTCGACATTGAATACTTAGAATATGAAATTTTGTAAGGAATTGAAATTTTGTTCAGTAAAGTCTTAATCTTAATATAATTATTTCCCTTTTACTTGGTATGATGAGTATTAAAAACTTAACAAGAAATTACATAATGCCTATTTGTTCTATCTTGTGGAATTACATTCAAATAATGTGACATTTGTTATTTTAATGTTTGAATCATGTTTTTGATCTCTTGATTTCAAATTGTTTGAGAACAAGTAATGATTCAAATGTGGGGGATTTTGATAAGTAATAAATTTATATATTTTAATATAGTATTTTATATATGATTTTAGTGAGTTTTTAGCATGTTTTTAGTATTTTTGATATAAAAATGGATCAAATTCATAAATATTCTCTATTTGAAGTTCTCCTCAAAAATTAAAATTTTTACCCGATTTTTATGGTTTTGAAGCAAAATTTATATTTTGAGCAAATTAATGCAAAATCTTTGTACAAGCTTGTAGGTTTTATACCTTCAATCATAATTTGGATCAATTGGAACACAAGTCATCACATTCATGTAGATTCAAGGATGATTGGATTAGGGGCTTCAAGCACAACTTTTACATTCAAATTTGGAGGATTGTTTTGCTCAACTTTGGAAAAATTCTCACCAACAAATTCACCATGAATTACAAGGTCAAGATACAAAAAGGTCTCAAGGGCATATGAGGAATAACAAGCAAAAGAGAAGTGCAAAGATGCAATGGAAGTGAAGAAATGGAGAAAACTAGAGGTTTACTACAATGACATATTTCAGTATTTTGGTAATAACTTGAGCTACAAATATTGGATTGGGATGATGTCTTCTTGAATTTTAAAGCTAAGAGGACACTCTACAATTCTTATGAAGATCAAGATCCAGTTCTCACATCTTCATAGTCAAAATCCAAATTACTAAAGAACAAAGCTCTTCCAACCACCTCTCCGTATTTTGGCCATATCTTTGCATCTAGAGCTCCAAATGACTTGATTCTTGTGGTGTTGGAAAGCTACTCAAAGGGATACAACTTTTATGTTTTGAAGAAAAGCTGATTCGGCCATCTTCTGGGAGCAATCCACAGGTCACATCCGCAAGTTAGCCAACCTGTGAATGACCCACGGATCAAGGCCACTTGCATGTGTCGGCTGGCTGCAATTTGTAGCATATTCACATAACTTTTATAGCTAAATTTAATATCCAACTGCATCTACATAGTCCTAGGAGAAGATTACAAAGTTCAAGGTAAGATTTTTCAATATTTGGAATGAACTTTCATTATATCATCTTAAACTTGGACAATGACTTGGGTTAAGATTTTTCCTATAAATACATGCCTTTATAGTTCTTTGAAGATATGCTTGGTTTGATGAAAACCAAGTCTTGAAGGGAGGAGCACTCCCAAAGTAGTTAACTTAGTAGTTTTCTTTGTAATTTTATTAGAAATATCAATACTTGTAAGAAAACTCTTGGAGAATTCACTTGTACAACATCATATTCAAGGAAGAAATGAAGGATTGGAGCCATTGAAATGAGAATTTCTATCATCTTTCTCTTTATTTCCTTACTTGTTATGAATTACTTTATTGAATTCTTATACTTTCAAGTTATGAATTCCATGCTTAACTAAATACTTGTCTTAGGGTTAGATGAAGCTAATGATATGAATTGAATGTTATTATACTTGCTATAACTTGTATTTGCTTGTTCATCTATCAAGGTTTAACATTTGTAGTAACTTGATCACCTATTGCAAATCATTTAGATGTTATTTGACATTGAGAAATGCTTATAACATTGGAAAAATGGTAGATAAAGCCTATTATATACACACATGAAAATAGTGGTATAAGTAGGTGGATTGAGGTTATTTAAGACCACAATTCATGCATTTCACAAGAGTTTATCATGAGAATAGTTAAACTCTAGTCAATTCATTGTGAGAACAAGTTTTGATTTCATATGGAATTGCAATCCTAAGCAAGACAAGATTAATATAGCAAGGTGTTAGTTCATTCAATCATATTAATAACAATTAGCAGATTCTAAACCCTCTTACCTATATTTTTGAATTTCTTCCATTTGTTTTCTTTAAGTATATGAATTTTCTTAGCCTTGCACACCACGTGTTTGATGATTTGTCTAGATAATAGAGCAAATTAGCAGCTTTGGTACTTGCCAAGTCTTGTTTCCCCGTGGGTTCGACCGTAATACTTCTCCTACTGCAATTGGCCTGTGCACTTGTGGAAAGAGGTATTAAGTTATAAATTTTATTACTTGTTTGTGTGAATTTTGCCTAATTTTGATACTACCTAAACCTCACAATTAAGTTTTTGGTGCCGTTGCCGAGAATATTTTCAAGTTATGAATTCCATACTTAACTAAAAAATTGTCTTAGGGGTAGATGAAACTAATGATATGAATTGAATGTTATTATACTTGCTATAACTTGTCTTTGCTTATTCATTTATCAAGGTTTAGCATTTGTAGTAGCTTGATCACCTATTACAAATCATTTACATGTTATTCGACATTGAGAAATGCTTATACCATTGAAAAATGGTAGATGAAGCCTATTATATACACACATGAAAATAGTGGTATAAGTAGGTGGATTGAGGTTGTTTAAGATCAGAATTCATGCATTTCACAAGAGTTTATCATGAGAATAGTTAAACTCTAGTCTATTCATTGTGAGAGCAAGTTTTGGTTTCCTATGGAATTGCAATCCTAAGGAAGACAAGATTAATATAGAAAGGTGTTAGTTCATTCAATCATATTAGTGACAATTAGTGGATTCTAAATCCACTGACTTGTATTTGTGAATTTCTTCCATTTGTTTTACTTCAAGTATATGAATATTCTTAGCCTTGCATACCACATGTTTGATAATTTGTCTAGATAATAGAGCAAGTTAGTAGCTTTGGTACTTGCCAAGTCTTGTTTCCTCATGGGATCAATCCTAATACTTCCCCTACTACAATTGACCCGTGCACTTGCAGAAAAGGGTATTAAGTTATAAATTTTATTACTTGTTTGTGTGAATTTTGCTGAATTTTGCTTAATTTTGATACTACTTAAACCTCACAATCAATAAAGTTACATAAACTTATTGGTTTGTATTGAGAGAAAAGTTGGGACCTGGTACCTTAGGGATTAAGACTATAAAAGTCAAAGTAAAGCTTTTTGGCAAATCAATCCCACAGAAAAATGCTACCACCGCCTTGTATACATCTTCTGAGATTATCTCCTATGCTATAGTAAAAAATTTCCTAGAAAAACTATCAGGCCCCGCTGCACTATCTCCAACCATTGCAAATATCACCTTCTTCACCTCCTCTCTAGTTGGATAGTCTTCCAACTTCTGCGCCTCAGTCTCGGAAAGAATGCATGGGACGTGCTGCAAAATAGAAGAATTCTCCTGCTCTTCAACTGAAAAAAGGTTAGAGAAAAAAGTTACATGCCTCCACAGCAATCTCCTCTTCCTTCTCTACTTAACACCCCGATTCATCTTTAATTTTGTGGATAAAAGATTTAGCTCTATTCTCCGCAACCACCTTATGAAAAAATTTTGTATTTCTGTCTCTCTCAGTCCACCACTTGATGCACAACTTCTACCTCTAGTAACAATCTTCAATCGCATGGACCCTATGCAGTTCAGTTAGCGACTGCAACATTGCCTCCAGATTCTAATCATTATCTTGCTCATCATATTGCTTTTCCGCATCAGCTGCTTCTCTTTCAGTCTTCCTGACAGCAGCAAATATATCCCCGAAGACCTCCCTTGACCAGGTTCTCAACTGTGTCTTCAATAACTTCAATTTACCAGCCAGAACTTGTAGTGGATTACCTAGTATCTCACCTTGCCATATCTGCTTAACAACATTCAGAAAGTCCAGATTCATGCACCAGCAGTTTAGAAATCCAAAAGGAAGAGGGGAGCACTCCCTTTTTTGCTCTCAACAGATGAGGAGAGGGGCATGATCAGAAGGTGAACGAACCAAATGCTGCACCAAAAAACCTGATATTCACCTTCTCCAGTGATTGATTTATTAAGGATTTGTCTAAACGTTTCCAAATCCTTGCATTTCCACCCCTATTGTTGAACCAGGTGAAGAGTGAACCAGTGAATGGAAGCTCAAACATCTTTTCATCTAATAAGAATAAAAGGAAATCCACAGCTTCTTGACCGTGGAAAGGCGTTCCCCCCCGTTTTTCACTTTGTTGAGTCACCACATTAGAATCCCCCCAATCATTCATGGGTTACTATCAGGAAACTCTCCATGCAGAGAGCTCCATAATTCTTGTCTATCAGCAGCAGTGCATTTAGCATGAACAAAAGAGATTTTCCAAGGTGCAACAAAGGTAGCATGACGTGAAATTAAAGAAAGATGCTAAGAGCTCTCGCCTACCACCGAAACATCAAAACTCTTTTGACAAAAAAACCACACAGAACCTGCAGTATTGGTTAGGCACAATTCCATACCAATTTTATTCTAAATAAAAGACATCCTACTAACATCCATTTTTGGTTCACAAATAGCTACTACTTCAACTCTATGCAATTTTATTAGCTTCTTTAATCTATGTAAATTAGGGGCCTTAGACAAACCCCTTATGTTCCAGAAAATCAAATTAATCATCATGGGATGCAAAGGAAGACTCACTGAAGGCCTTAGCCTGTGATCACAATATTCTGTTAAATGTAAACTTTGGCCGAAAACCTTGTTCTTACCTGTTCTGATAGATTTATCATATTGTTGTCCCCATCCTTTCTGTTGAATAGTGATTTCTAAATTGTAATACTCCAATCTATTTGTATCTTCCACATCACTATTTTCCATTTGAATCTGCAACCCATAGGGCGACAGAATTCCAGTGTTGCATTCAGCTTCTCTAATTAACTCCTGCTGCAGCTTCTCAGATCCTCCACAATCTTTGCTTCTGTCATTAGGATAATGCAATTTGGCAATAAGATCCCCCTGGTTCTCCTGAATCTTCAGAACGTTATTTAGTTGCACTTCCAATGATGGAACCTTACTTTGATTAACCTTTTGAACCTTAACAATTTCTACTTCAGCTTGTGCCTTATCCAACTGATTCTCAATAATAATCTACTGTGTTTCTACATTCAAAGGAACCTCATGACTTGTAGATATTCCCTGGTCTATATCAACTTGAATCTTCATTGGTTGTGCATTAACATCGTTATCAGCAACCAACACTGGTTTCGATATTTTTTTAATATATTGCATCTTCTATTTCCCAACATGCTATTCTGCAAGTGACCTTTTTCCTTCATTAGGGCTTAAAAACTTGCAAGAACCTCCTTCGTGTCCTTGCTTCTGACAATGAGAATAATATTTTGGGAGATTTTCATACATAACTTTCTGCCAAAAGCCACTGTCTTCAATCGCAATCCAGATTTTACTAGGCTTCTGTTGAGTTATGTCCAGTTCGACACAAATTCTAGCAATGTTAGGAGGAGAAAACATAGAAGTATCAGAATCAAGCTCTAATGGCATTCTGATTGAATTAGCGATCATGAAAGTGCAGATTTATCAAAGAAGTGCATAGACAATCCTTCAAGAGAAATCCACAACGAAGCAACCGTGGATTCTGCATCAAGTCTGAACTCCAGTGACCACTTGAAAACCCTCAGTGGGAATTCTTGAATTAACCATGATCCACGAAGCCAACAACAAAGAAAATCTTCTTCAAGAGAAAACCAAATTAGCACATGCCTTTGATCTAACAATCCAAGTGAGAGAAGTAACCAGTGAAACCAATCAACGTGACAACTTTTCTTATTATCTCCATATTTGGCCTTCCATGCTAAAATTTTCCCACCAGGGCAAAGTTAAATAGGGTTGCCAGTTTTTTGATGTCATCTCTAGAGAAGTTTACTGCCGGTGATCCTTTATACAAAGTTGAAGGTCGAATCTTGAGAGGTGAATGAGTTTGTTTAGTAAGAACTTCCACAAATGATCTATTCAAGGAAGGGCATGGCCCTTGTTGCTGATTAACAGCCATCTTGTATCAATCCATTGAAGTTCGATGAAGGAAAGTCAGAGAGAGCGTTACCGGAAAGGCAACAAAAGTTTTACATTTTTTTGCCAAATAATGAAATTCGAAACTAAATGTAAATAAACACGCAAAAGGTATATAAAATAAAAAAACACATGAAGAAAATGCATAAAAATATCACACGGGGGCACATTGGAGCACATAAAGAGGAATTAACAAGAAACAAAGGTACCTCTCTTTGAAGACCCGGTTCTAAATGCTAAGACAAATGAGCAAATGTGTTAAAGGTACCACTATTTAATGAAATAAATCATGAAACATAAAATTCTAACAAATTAGTGGTAAAATACAAATTCTGTTAAACTAAGGGCTTGAAAAACTAAATTTTAAAGCTTAAGGGGTAAAATTAAAGATTTACATAAGTCTAAGGGGTAGAAATGCCAAAACTAAAGTAAATTAGGAAGCAAAATGAAAATTCTACTAAGTTAAGGGGGCTGAAACGTAATCTAAAGCAATGTTCTAAGGATAAAATGCAAAATTCTAGCAAATTAGAGGAGCAAGACATAAATTCCAACAAGGGAGCACAAAATATAAATTCCAGCAACTACCTATACTTAATTGCAATTAATGGGGACTAATTGAAAGAAATTGAACCTAGAAAAGGGCAATCTATAATTAGTGAGGACTTGAATTGCAAAAAACTAAAAAATCCCTGGGGTGCATTAATACTACTTAAAAGAATTTAAGGGCTGAAATGTAAATAACTATCTTATCACCAAATAATAATAAAAAATCAACTTAGATCCTAAAATGACCAAATCAATTAACTAATTAGTTTAAACTTAATCATTGAATCAATTAATTAATACAAAATTAGTAAACAAATTTTCTGAAGTTAAAAATTAAAATAGCAAAGCAGATGCAAACCACCCAAATGCCCAAATTTCCCTAATCTATTTTTCTTCTTCATCAGACGTAAATTTCTGCCCAAATTTTTCTTAATTTCATTCTTCCTCTCTCTGTTTTGCCGTTTCTCTATTTCTCTCTTATTCTCTCCTCTCTCTGTTTTCTCTTCTTCCTCTCTGATTCTCTCTTGGTCTTTTCTTCTCGCTTGCTTTCTAATCTCTCTCTATTCCAATTTTCCCAGACTTATCTTTCCCCTTCGAAACCAGGGGATAGAGATGTGGATAGCTCTAGGATTGGGGGGGTGCTTTGGTAGGCTCTTGGGTGTAATTTTGGGTTTGAAATTGTAGGTAAAAGGATGTGGTTTGAGGGCTTGTTTGGCGGAGGAGGAGGGGATGGCAATGGAGATGACGATTTGCTAGTAGTGATTGGCAAGGCTTGGAATTGGTGGTTGTAGGAGAGGACCATGGATGATGGGGCTGTGGTTAACCGGCAAGTGAAAGACTGGACAGTGTTTCTAGGGCTATGTTTTGCTGTATTTTATGTAAGTTTCGATGGTATTGAACCTGAATTGGGGAGTTGGTGATGGTTTGGTGATGGTTGAAAGTTGTAATAGTGGTGAGGCTAGCAATTTTTGGTGAATTGGAATTGTCTGGGTTGAAATTCAAGGCTTGGAGGGAGAAGTTCTAAGGTTGGGGGTTTGTTGAACTAGACAGTGGAATTAGGGCTATGTGTCATGGCCCCTTTTTGGTAGCCCCCTTTTTGGGGTTGATTGATTGATCCTTGAAGGTTGTTTTGTGGAATTTGGTGGTGGTAGATGTAGCTAATTTGAGGGGCAGTGATGGTTGTCGTTGGAGATGGTGATTCAGTTATGGGGAATGATGGTTTTGTGGACTTGTTTTTGGTTGTTGTTTGGTAATCGTAGGTTGGCGAAGGTCTTGAATTGCTAATTATGGCTTTTGATAAATCGTAGGAATTGCAAGTTGGATTTGGATTGTGGTGGGGATCTTGTATTGCAGGATGATTGTGTGTGTGAGTGTGTGTATGCAGATGATTGTTAGGTTTGTTGGTTTGAGAGGTTTGGGTTTTGGGTGATTTGTGGATTGGGTTGTTTGTTTAAACTTGTTGTTGGAGGGTGGCTTCCCAGTGATTGTTGATTGTGGGGGCTAGTAGTTAGGTATGGCTTTTGAAGGTGGAGGAGAGGGGAATTGATGTAGGAAACAGGTAGTTGAGTGGTGGTTGGTAAAGAAACAGTAGGAGATGAACCCAAAAGGAAAGAACATATAAGCCCAGAAATATGAAACCTAGAAACAAAACAGAAGTTCAAAGATTCAACTAAAATTTCAATAAATAAATACAATTAATTAGATTCACATAGAAAAATGGGAGAAAAGTAAATCAAAACAAAGAGAAAAACTAAATAAGAACTTACCTTTTGATGGTTGGAGACAATCTGATGATGAACAGTAGAATGAGATTTTGAGGTGACAATGAACAGTAACCAGAAAATGAAGATAATGGGTGGCTAATGCGCAAAATGTGTGTGTGTGTGTTTTTTTTATCTCAAT
>JAMWEH010001578.1:0-33511 GCA_024721245.1 Mitragyna speciosa | reverse complement strand
CGATCCCTGAAGACATCCAGGGGGTTCAAGAATTCTCACCCATGGCATCTATCAAACATTAAGAAAGAGAAAATGTGATCACCTTCTACGAGTACTCAACCTCGAAAAAGCTGAATTGAATCATGAACTCAACCCAGGAGAGCTGACGAAAATTGCCGATAACCATTTGAATCGACTTTCATGTGTTGGATTTGGTATGTACAGATAGGAATACAAATATATGGTAGTGATATTACATGCCTCAGTAAGAAATAAAATAGCAATAGGATAATATACACCAAACAAAATATAAGTAGCATAATTAACAATTGTTAAAACTTCTAAAATTTTATTGCAAACAATCTAATTATGTTCATGCAGTATTATGTCGATCATATTAGTTGCAAAAAAATGCACATAATAATTCACTATATTTGCTAGATTGGTTGAGTAATTCAAATGTTGAATTCCAACAAGTAGGAACATTCCTTGAAAATCTTTTTGGATTTTCCCCATTAGTTTTACAAAAAGCACTCCATTGTTTCATTAATTTAAGGTGTGTCCACAAATAAGAAATTGCTTTTCTAATAGGTTTGATATGATTTTCAAATGCTCTTAAACCATCTTATACAGCTAAATTTAAAATATGACATGCACATCTAATATAAAAAAATTTACCATCTAATTCGGGTTGACAAAGATCTTGTAACTCTCCAATAGAAGCTGTATTTGTAGATGCATTATTGAAACCAATTGAAAATTTTTTTTTTACATAGGCCATATTCTCTCAAAATAATGCTAATCATTTTAAATATTTAGGGCTGTATGAGATTCATCAAAAATACGAAAAGCTATAACTCTTTTTTTGTACATTTCACTCGTTATCAATCCAATGACAAGTTATAGCCATATAAGAATGTGTTTGCCAATGATCATCCCAAATATCAAAACATATAGACACACGACTATCTAAATTTAAAAATAATTAAATTAGTTCTTTTTTTTCTTGAGAATTAATATTTTTAAGTGTTTGTCTAAGAGTTGTTCTAGGAACACTTTTAAATTGAGGATTTAAAGCATTTTGACAATATTTTTTAAAACTCAACTTTTCACCAAAACTAAAAGGTAAATGTTCAAGAGCTATCATTTTTGCCATTTCATTTCTATTTCTTTCCTCACTATGTTGAAATAAAGAAAAGTTAGAAGTAGCAAACTCGGTATTTGTTGTTGTTTTTTATCAATGCCATATTCTTGAGGATGAGACGTTCTCATATGCTTGTGATATTTTTCATAGCCATCTCCTATTTTGTATTGGTAATATCTTTGACAATAATTATATCTTGCTTGAGTTTCACCATTCATGTCAATTTTGGTGAAGTATTTGGTGAAGATATTGGACTTAGGAACTCGACTTTTTTCTACTCCGGTTTCAATTGTTTGCTCTTTGAAAATGGTTTCCATGTGTTGGCTTTTTTGAGTTAGAACATCGACGCCATCGACTTCAATCGGGTTGACGTTGTGTAAAATGTTTTTGCTTTTGTTTGTTGATTTTGAGAATGAACTCCCACCACCAACACTTGTCATTTGACAATAGATAAGTAAAAATAAAAAATTTATAAATAATAATTTAATATTTATAATTATATATACTAGATGAATTGAATAAATACTAAAATATAAATAAATTGAGAGTGAGCAAATTAGAAAAGAAATAGAGAAATTAGGATGTAAATGAAGAATTAAGTATATTTGAGATAGAGGGAGAGAAGATAAATTTTGGTGTAAAAGAAAAATAAGAGTTAGGAAGTGTTTATAGAAAAAATTTGTAAATAAAAAAAAGTGCAACGGCTAATAGCGGTTGCAATTGTGTTGTTTCTAATTTAACGGCTTTATAGCCGTTCTGTTTCTTCCTTAAAGAAAGAAACAACTTCTGTTTCTTTCTTTAAGAAAGAAACCGGTGTTTGTTTCTTTCTTAAAGAAAGAAACAGACACGTGTTGCTGTTTCTTTTTTAAAGAAAGAAATAGTGTTTCTCTTCTCAAAGAAATAATGAAGTCATTTTTTTAAAATTTTTGTTTTATTTTACGGTTCCGAAACCGTCAGTTTTGATTCTAGAACTACTGGTTCTGATTTCGGTTCTATTTTTTTTAGAACCAGAACCGAAACTGTAACTTACGGTTCCGTGATGGTTTCGGTTCTACAGTTTCGGTTTTGATTTCGGTCCGATTTTAATACGGTTCGATCCGGTCCGATTCCCGTTTTCAAATGGAACCATGGCCATACCTACCTGTAATGGCCTTCTCTGACGAAGCTTTGAAGTCTTCCACCTAATTCCTAGTACTTCACAAAAACCCATCCAAAGCTTAAATTCCAGATTCCATCCAATAACGAATTAACTGCATCTTTTGCTATGCCATCACAAAACGGCACAAAAAACTATGGTCTAAATGTGGACGTTTCACACTTCTATTGATAGAAGCAATATTGAAAAGTTTATTTGTGCCAAGTATCCAAAGAAAAGGTAGACTTCTCTAAAAGCAACTCAACATAAGTATCTAGAAGAATTACCCCATCAATAAGGCATCAAGTTAGCTATGTGGATTTTCTCCTCTATTAATTGCTAATTAGATCCTTATTTAAGTTAATTTGCCATCATATGTCACCAAGGTTAACTTACCATCATATGTCACCAAGGACTGTGTAGTTAAGATAAATCACAATCAACATATCTAGCCCCACCATCATTCTAAGGAAATTTCTTGAATCTGGGACTACATTATATAATATATATATATATACATATATATATATATATATATATATATATATAGAGCTCTAGTGGTCTTGACATATTTATCACAACTTGTAATGATATTAATTATCAAATGAGTCTTTTTCAGTACTGATACTTAGGCATGATCATGGTTCTATTTGGAATCGGGAATTGGACCGGATCGAATCGTATTGGAACCGAACCAGAATCGAAACTGAAACCGTAGAATTGGAACCATCAAGGAATCGTAGGTTACAGTTCCAGTTCTGGTTCTGAAAAAGATAGAACCGGAATCGGAATCTGAACCGGCTGTTCCGGAACCATAAAATAAAAAAAAATTAAAAAATTAAAAAAAAATGGCTTCATTGTTTCTTTGGGAAAAGAAACACTGTTTCTTTTTTTAAAAAAGCAACGCGTGTCTGTTTCTTCTAAGAAAGAAACAGCAACACGTGTCTGTTTCTTTTTTTAAGAAAGAAATAGACACCTTGTTTCTTTCTTAAAGAAAAAAACAGAACGGCTATAAAGCCATTAAATTAGAAACGACACAATTGCAATGGCTATTAGCCGTTGCACTTTTTTTATTTACAAATTTTTTCTATAAATACTTTCTAATTCTTATTTTTCTTTCAAACATAATTCTTCATTTACTGCCTAATTTCTCTATTTATTTTCAAATTTGCTCACTCTCAATTTGTTCATATTTTAGTATTTATTTAATTCATCTAGTATCTATAATTATAAGTATTAAATTATTATTTATAAAGTTTTTATGTTTACTTATCTATTGTCAAATAGCAAGGGTTGGTGGTGGGAGTTCTTCCTCAAAATTAACAAGCAAAAGCAAAAATATTTTATACAACGTCAACCCGATTGAAGTCGATAACGTTGATGTTCCAACTCAAGAAAGCTAACACATGGAGATCATTTTCGAAGAGCAGACAATTGAAATCGGAAGAGAAAAAAGTTGAGCTCCTAAACATCTGCACACTCCCAAGGTGAGTTACAAGATCTGCACACTCCCTATTTTCTGGCAGCTTTAGAAGACCCTCCAATATCTAGGTATGTTTAGCATTGAGCTCTTTGAACATAGACGCCTTCTGGTTCATATCAAATGCTGAACTTTACTAGACAAAATCACCACCAGAAATAAAAGATAAGAAAAGGAAATGGAGAAGAAAAAGGAAAAGGAACACAAACACAAGCTTTGAATAAAGAAAGGGAGGATTCTCTTTGTTTGTCTTTCCTTGCTGGTAAATTTCCCCTTCATAATCTTTGCATGTGATTGCATGTTTTTAGATAAGTTTGTTTGGTAAATGCCCTATTTCAGCTATAAATTTTTTGTCACATAGAGTCAAAACATAAGTCTAAGAACATTTGATAATTCAGTCTTTACATGTGTCAAAAACATGCTTAGTGTCCTTCACATTTGCCAATATTTCTGGTTTTTTCAAATTTTGTTAGGACAAAATAACAGAACTCTTAGATCAATCACAACAGTCAATGGAAGATGGAGCTGAAGAGAATCTAGAAATTATGACTGATACATTGGGCAAACGACCAGGTTATGTTACAGGTATGGGGTATGGAGTGGAGGCATCTATATCTTGTCAAGCTGAATGATGTTTAGACCGAGAATTTGAGCTTCGCAAAAAACTTGAACAAGCTGAATCAGGGCTGCAACGTGCTCACTTAAAAATAGATTCACTTATCCAAACTCATGAAGAGAAAATGGAAGCTGCAAAAGTCGAAATGCAGCAACCAATGCGTAAAATGTTCATGGAATTCATGTCTGGAGGAGGCAACAGTTCTAATTTCACATTCTTAGGGTATGTGGCTATGTGACTGACATGATGGTTGTGTACTCATATTTCTTAAATTTACCTAAGTACATTGAGATAATACAAACTACAGTTGTATTATAGTTTGTAGTCAACTTTAATCTCTTTATTCATTGATTTTTAATACTAGCTATCCAATATTTTTGTGTACTTTTAGATAGATGTCTTTTTTCAGATAATTTGTTTTCTTTCAAATTTGTGATTTAGTCATTCAACATGGTAAGGCTAGTTACAAATGTAAGGTCTTTTTCTGATTGTTACCTCTTATTCTATGATATAGATAAATTGTTGCATCAAGCACTGAAGCATAATGTTTTGGGCTTTGACATTTTGGAGACATCAGATTTCTTAGGAGGTTATACATTTGGGGTGTTAGATATCTTTCAACTACAATTGTGGCTGTCTTTTTGGCACTCCGCCTATGACAAATTAGTTTTTGTTTAAGCTTGGATGTTACTGGATTTAGGAATGTATATTAGAACTGATGAGCCTGTGATAATTTACCTTTTGTTTAGCTTGGATGTTGCTGAATTTTGGAATATACATTGGAAAGTGCTGAGCTGTGACAATTTAGGTTTTATTTAGCTTGGAAGTTGCTGGATTTAGAAATATACGTTGGAAAGTGATGAGCTGTGACAATTTGGTTTTTGTATAGCTTTGATGTTGCTGGATTTAGGAATATACATTGGAAAGTGATTTTCATCAATGTATCTCTTTTGCTTAAAACTAACCGGGTGTATGTACCTTAAATTCGTATGGTAATTTTCCTTTCCTTTGAACTAGCATTTTTTGCATTTGCCAATTGTAATTAAACAGGTACTATTGTTATGATCAAGTCTTGATATTGAAATACAGTTGTACCTTTTCTTGAGGTGTTTCTTTGTCTTGTATAATTTGTCCATTGCAGCAACATTTTTTGTCACAAAAAAAAAAATAGAATAGCTATTTAGACGATCATCTTTGTTACAAAAAAGAGCTTTCCAGTCCACTCTTTTTGGACAAAATGTATGTTTTCTTGACGAACATCAATAGCTAAAGTAACAATAGGTATCGTCAGGAAAAAATTAGTTTCTTTTGACAAAAAGGTTTTGTTGCAACTTTTCTTGAGAAAATAGTGCATTCTCGCAAAAGCTTTTACTGATAGACTTTATTTGACGACGACTGCGACGAGTTGATTTCGTTACTATATCTTCTTTTGATGAAATATTTTCACTTTAACTGACAGAAGTGTGTTAATAAAAATCATTTTTCTTGTAGTGTTTATATAAAAGAGTCAAATATACATCTTTTACGCTGGTGATGGACAAACCTATATAAGCTGAAAGTTTTATAAGAACAAAGATTGTGCTACTATTAATTGATGGTTCACTAAGCAAACCCCTATCACGTTTTTCCTTTCACATAACCATGTGTAAAGTTGACATGCACATTCCAACCGACCAGGAAAAACAAGAAAAATGTCAGACCGGAATGTCACATTGTTTAGTTCATCTAGTTCTTCCTTGTTTAATGTTAATCTTGAGATAAAATTTTAAAAACGAAAAAAAAAATAGATTTATATTAGCATTAGGACCAATTTAATTTTGCATCTCCCCAACACTTTTATTATTTGGGTGAGTCAATTGGATTTAGGCTACCCATCTTATTAGGACCCAAGCCCGAAACAGCTCCCTTATCAACCCAACCGTTAGAAAAAGATCAAGGATTGCTCAGAAAAAAAAAAAAAAAAAAAAAAAAAAAAAAAAAAACCAAACTGTCGGCAAGGGAAAACCTCAAAGAAAACGATAAAAAAAATGCAATTCCCAACTTGCTTTCCTTTGTTTTTCTTGCTAAAATTTTTATATTGATGAAAAACCTAAAACTTATTGAGGGCTTCTTCAAGACTGAAAATGCCTAAAAGGAGAATAAAATTGGTATCTTTGTCAACTGTTATCAAGTTATTACATTTTTCTACTGCCACCTAGAGCAAGTTCCTAACAAATAAAAAATTGAAGTACATAAGCTCACTAACAAGCAAAAGAAAATTATAAACATCTGAAAATCATTAAAAAAATATCAATCAAACTAGCAAATACCTTAGAGGGTTTTGGGTTCTTGAGCTTTTCCGATAGCTTAAGAACAATCACTCAAAAGCAATCCCTAAAAGGCTGAAATCAAACCCAATGTTGAAGCCATATGAATGATCTGCAAGTATAGCACCCTAATGAATGTACACGTTCTGCTCATCATATAGGTAAAAATAATAGAAAAAAAAGTAAAACTTACTGTAACACAACTCAGTAATTGAGCTATCTATCAATAAATAACAAATTTAGAAAGCTAGATTTGTATAAGCTGTATAAACTTCACTGCCATATCTTTCAATATCAATCAAGCTGAAAATATCTTAAGCAAGGAGAAACCCATGACCAGTCCACTAAATCATGACGGATGACTCGATTTTCAGCTCGAGTACAAGTGATTCTTACCTCCACCATGTGTAGAAACAGGTGATGTTAACCATGAAGAAGAAGATGATGAAGACTTTGAGGCTCTTTCAATCTTTGCTACATGCACTGTGAAGGAATGGGCGGGTAGGAAGAGATTTGGGAAGATTGGAGGGCTGCGTAGGGAGGGGGAGATTTGGGGAGAATTGGAGGGGAAAGAGAGAGACTTTTTAGAATTTGGGAAAGTTAAAAAGTCTGCAGAAACTTTGTCAAAAAATTTTTTCCACTTCATTTAGCACCTTAGTAAGGCAGCATTAGAATTTTTTTTTTTTTTAGGCTCACAGCATTTGTATGCAAATGCCTTTTATACCTCTTTCGTGACACTTTTTTAACAAATGCCTTTATAATAATAGTGTCACCAAAACATGATTCTGTTGTAGTGACAATATCAATTCACCTATTTATTGAACAAATTATTTGGCTATTACCCAAATAATAAAAAGAAATAACTTGTCATACCTTCTAAATCATTCAATTAGGGGAAAAAATATAGCAACTACTACTTGCAATTAGAATAACTAGAAAACTATTTATTTTTCACAAAAGAAGGAACTTAACTAAAAGAAATAGTTAATTTCCTAACACACTCTACATTGACAACTTTTTCTTTTATCAAACATCGGACCAACTGACCAACCAATAATAAGCCCGTTGACCTTCTCCTACCAATTACCATGGTGCCCAACTATATGTGCTGAATCAATTTTGTTTCTTCTCTTTTTAATCAATCTACAAATAAACATCTGTAGCTAACCGAGTGCGAATTATAGTTCACTCATGAGAGGGGCTTAATCAGCCTTCCTTTCGTAAAATTTTCTTCTCACCACTATTTGAAATTTGGAAGTAATATTGGGTCTCCTTACCTGATCTCCACTCGCAACCAATTACGGTCATCAAATGGTACAAATTATCATATTCCTTCCTTTTCAATATGACTGACATGCCATGTGATTTTCAACACTCCACTTCAAGATGAATACTTGTAGCATTCGGAGTCTAACTGGCTCAAAGAGATTAGACTCTTTCATATCTTTGGGACATATGCAACACCAAAGTATGAACAGTTCATCAAAATTACCACTCCAACATTTTTAACTTCACAAATAAATTTATCATCCAGAGACAGAGATTTCTTTAACTTGATTTGGAGTTTATCAAAACAATCTATTCTATGACAAACATGTGAAGCATAATCAGAATAAAAAATCCAACCGTCACAAGAAGAAATATCCATATCTTTGGAGATTGTGAGAATATCTTCATTTGACGAATATCAAATATTGTCATGATTTCCCTCATCCTTCTTTTCTGTTGAGGCTAATTTCTTTTGATATATTAAAATTTATGATATTCATAACTTTGAACTCCATCATTTTCCTTGATCTTTGATCCACCTAATTTAGATCCACCAACAAGTATTCTACTTTTTCATTTTGCCATTGAATAATCAAATGCAAGTTTGGTATCTTGTCCTGCCTAAATTGCCTTCATTTATTTTCACATGACAATAATTACGATTGCACATTTATTTTCTACTGTGTCTTTCTCGTATAATAGCATTGCCATCATACTTTCAAAAGAAGCAGGGATGGATGTAAGACGTAGAAGGGCCTTATCTTCCTCCTTGATTTTCACACTAATTTTTTTGAAGTTGATCTAAAACGTATTTATGTGATCAATAAGATTTTCACTCTCCTCCATCTTCACCCAATAAAGTTACCTTTTTCAATGTAACTTATTGCATAAAGTCTTAACTACATAGAATTTTTCCAATTTATTTCATAGGTCTATTGTCGAATTTTTCTCATTCACATATTATTGATAATATTTTTTGCAATATAGAACCAAATTTTGGTCGTGAACCTTTCTTCCAACTCTTCGTACTCATCTTCCTTTATTTTTGCTAACTTTATCCCTTCAATGTTTGTACCAAGGCCTTGCTAAATCAGAATGCTAGTCACTCTAATTTGCCAAAAAGTGAAACCATATTTCCCATTAAATGGTTGAACTAGAAATTGAAATTGTATATTCTCAAATGCCATGCTATGTCACCAACCACTTAATCTCACAATAGTTGACCAGAAATCAACAGGAGCTCTAATACCTGCTACTGGATTTCAAGTGCACAATTTAAAGCACAATCATTTGGGCAATCAAGAATCAATAATTTAATAAGAATAAAAATACATGTAATATGAGCGACATACAAGATTTAGTGTGGTTTGGTTAAGTATTAAACCCACATCAATGGAAAGAGAATCACTCTTACTATGAGGGGGGAAAAAAATACACAAATACAACTTGTATTCCGACTCCAAACACTTGTATTCTTTCTCTCACTACTATGAACCTTCTCGACCTTTTGCTCTCTTCTATCTCCTGCAGAATGTCAATCTACCTATTTGTATGATACATTATTTGGACACTATCCAAGTATTAAAAGGAAATAAGTTGCTGTAAATTTTAAATCTTACAATTAAGAAATAACTTGACAACTATCCACAAGTAATTAGAATAATTAGGGAACAATTTATGCTTAACATAGGAAGAAACTTACTTGATAAAATAAAAACTAGTAAATTTCCTAACATAATTGATGGATTTGATAATCCATGGATGGTGATATTGTCAAAGCAAAAAGTAGGTGCCAAAGCAAATTTTGTACTAGTGGACAAACTTTGCCCACCTTACTCGTGAGTATTTGAGTCCCACAAGTCTACAACCATCTTCCTTTCTTCTCTCTCCTCTTCCTTGTGACCTTTCAAGTTGTAGAGTTCCTCCAAAATCTGGTCTTCTTCTTATATTTCCTTACAAAGTCTCCAAACGATCTCTTCTCTCTCTCACACATAACCAAAATGATGTCTATTCTCTCTCTCACACATACTTGTAAATTAGCATCATAACATTAGTAGAAACTGCAATTCCTCCCCTTTCATTAAAATTTTTGTGGGATTCAAAACTTCTTCAACATCATTCAAGGAAAAAAGCAAAATTTTTAGTCAAAGTACATAGATAATCTATTTATGTATTTGGCTATTAGAATTGCTTTGTATTTATCAAGAATTGAATGGTTCTTTTAAACAAATTTTAGGATTTTTTTTCCTTCCTGATTTATCTTTTTTTATTTATTTAGCTTAAAATTTTAAATTTCACCATAATTCTTGAAAAAATTTATGGAAATTGGTTTTCAGGGTTTTTGTTTTTGTATTTTTTTGATTTATTTAAATTAGTATTCATTGTTTAATTTTTTTATTCTGGGTTGTGTGTTTATTACTACATAGAAAAATAGTTGAATGCTAAGAAATGAAGAAGCTTGGGATCCATATTGATTTGACGGTGGCAGTAAATTGGTAGAAAATTTTGTTATGGAAACAAAAAGAAAATCAAACACACAGACATAAAATGATTTTAGGAGTGGGGGAGAGGAACGTGGAAAAAAGAAAAAAAAAATTCAAGAGAAAGGAGAACGGTTGGTGACTGATTTGAAGTAGTAGATAGAATAAGAGAGAGGCAGGGAGAAGGTAGAGAGAAACAGGAGAGAGGGAGATGGCTTTGAAGTAGTACAAAGAATAAGAGAGAAGCAAGAGAAGGTAGAGAGAAACATTAGAGAGGGAGATGGCTAGAAACAAGAGAGAGGGAGATGGCTGGTCGGTGGGTTGATTTGGGATGGACGGGGGAATCTTGACATAGAGAACAAAAGTGGGCAAAATTGTCATTTGAGGACAAAATCTGCACTGGCACCTAATTTTTGTTCTAGTAATATCAACAGCCGATGATCCACAGGAATAAATAGTAAATTAGCTAAAAAACAATTATTGAAAAAATAATCAATTCCCAATAACTATAGAAATTGAATTCATCCTCTTTTGGGTGTTTGGTTATATGAAGCGGTTACTTCAACCAAGCTAAATTGATCCCCACTAGGGAACACTGGTCAGCATTTTTGCACGTCAGATAGTAAGAAACTAGTATTCTCTTATGGTACTCAAATCAGCCAAGCATGTGCATTTTTAAATTGGAATTTTGTGCCCCTTACTTTATACATGATATCAGCTCTTTGGTTTTTGTCTGGATTCGAGATAAATGATCCGCATGATGAGAGAAAATCAGATGCTGCTGCAAAAGCCTTATAGTGAATCACCAGTGTAAAGTTGCCGTTGTTGCAATATCCTACTTTTCCTATCAAGCGTTTGACAACATATCTTAACCTTTTAGCTTGGAGACAACAACATTTTCATCTCAAAACAAATAGCATCAGATCTATGAAAACTTTGAAACTGTTGAAAGATACACTGAAATAAGAAGAGCCAAGACCACACGATAGAAAAGTTCGGTTCACTGGCTGCCAGCATAAACTTGGACTGGTATTATCCAAAGAAAACGGACCAAAATATATGGGAAAGACAAGGTTTACGCAAGCCACAGTATCTGTTCATTTGCATTAGCATGTGAGCTTGCTCTAACGATGCATGCATTTTAAAGCATTAGTTTACCAGTACGTCAGCGTTAATAAGCTTTTGAAACACTTGCCTGCCTATAAATCAGATCAGGTATTTTCCAAAAATTTGAATTACAACTAATAGATAAGGTGGTACGATTATGGAAAGCATATTTGCAGTGTTTTCTGTTGTTGAAGAAGAAATTGCATAATGACTTTTGCAGCCGTAAAACACATCTATGATTCAGTACACATTGTTGGGGCAGGGGCACTGTTGCTCATGAAACTTCGATGGCGAGCTTTTGCCCCAAAAGGCAGTCATTAACGAAAGATATAAAATAGAAAAGACCAGTTGTAGGAAGAGTGAAAGTTGTATTGCCCATGATCCCTAGTGATTTTCCCTGAGCTGGTGTACATTCCGCAAAACCTACGGCATCAACTAGGAATACGGCACTGGTATACGGAGTGTACACGAAATCTGCCAAAATTCAACACAGAGAAAGGAAAACAAATGTAAGTCAAATAGCAAGAGACAGTTTCAAAATAAATTTAGTATTATTAAAGGAATAAATTGGACATCTTAAATTAAAGAATCCTAATGTAATTTGTAACCTAATAATAATTAATTAGACCGATGAAGACTGATTTTAATTACTTACCAAGGATATCACCAACATAAAATGTCTTCCCCAAGGGGAATGTTGTAAGATTAGCACTCATTTTCCAAGGAACTACGTATGTTTTTGCCGAAATTGGGATGGCGAGACTCAAGAAGAAGAACAAAGGCAGGAATTTGTCAGCAGAACAACTTCCCATTTCCAGCTTTGAAATGTACTACTAATAATTGTATGATTGTTGACAGATATTAATACTTGCCTTTAGGAGGAGATAGGATTTGCTTATCTAGGGAGGAGAGAGCTAGATGTCTAATATTTATGCAGAAGGAGGGGAGTCGGCCATTTTATCATTTATGATTTTTAGATTGATATCACACAACAACACCGCATCCATCATTTATAGTTTTTAGATTGTTATCTTTCCCTCAAAGAGTTTGTATTAATTTGTCGTAGGGGCAAAAACCAAAATTTGACATTTAAACTATTTTTAAAACTCCATTTTGCAACAAATTATTGGTTGCTCTAAACATTCCTACAAGGTTGAGACTTTGAATCTCCTTATTGCTGGTTGGAGCTGGGCACTTTTAGGTCTGAAAATTATAGCCTATCTCCAAGAAACTCTAAACATTGATGTCGGCGAGGTTGTGTCACTTTAGATACAATCCACTTGGCATCTAAAGTGAACTTTTTAACAGTTGCTATATCCAAATTATAACTCAACTAAATATCGGAACTACTTCTAGCAATTTAAAGTATTTAATACTGTGAGATTAAATACATATGTCCATAATTTATATATGGTAATGGGTGTTCTTCTGTAATTGTTTACATAAAAGAGGAACTTCGATTTTCTTTTTCCACTTGCACACCCTTCTGATCAATATTTCAATGTCAACACTTCATAAAACGGCAAGTTGGTCCCAACTCAACCCATAAAACCAGTACAGTCCGTCATGATCATTACCACTTACCCAAACAACTTGAGACATTAATGTGTGGACTAGCCACTTGCAAGTCGCAATGTTCATTTGGTCCGAAAGGATAAATACTTGATGGAACTTGGTCCCAATTAAAAGGAACTTGGTCCCAAATGGAAATTCTTTTTTATGATCTTGGATGCTAGTTTAAGTTTATAACTTCAAATCTAGTACATCAATGATTACAACGACGCGTTTAAGAGTCGATTGATAAGGCAAGGAAAAATCTAATGCAGTTTGTTCAAAAGAAGAACGAAACTGACGTTTGATTTTAGATAAAATTTTGGTGGAAGGAAAGAACGATAGCAATGATTCCATTATTCACTCCAGCAGACAAGCATAACCCTATAAAGTGTACCGTCATGCCTTGACACAAGTATATGTATAATACTATTCAATTTCGACTGCATTTTTATCCAATTTTGTTGTACGAAATCATGTATGGTCAAGAACTGTTTGCGCGTTCAAAATAATAATGAGGTAAACGAAATTATTGACAAGATTTCTGCTATCAAAGTTAGATTTTCAACACGAAGCAAAAAATAAAATGTCTCTTTAATATGAAATATTGTAAAATAAGTTGCATTTGCTGTCGGATTGAAAATAAAAAGAAAAAAGTGAACAATAGCCCATCTCTTGGAATAATATAAGATTCGATTTTATGTAGTACCATTGGGGCGTGAGGCTGTCAAAGATCCATTATTAGGTGGCATGAAAGTTTTATTAAATAACCTTCACGATGAAACTTTCATTTGTTTAATTCTTCAATTAGGTTGCAAAAGATGTTAATAAATCAATTTGAATACCTTTGGATACATAACTTGCCAAATCCAATAACTTTCTACACTTGCTGTAGACTTGTAGCACAGTAAACAATCATTCATATCTATTCTACCCTGTACAAATTAAAGATCGGCACAAGTGTAGGAGAAAGCTAGAGATAGAAACCAATAGAACTTAGGTCTTTTTGTATATCTGTGAATTATAAAATGTTCGGGTCTATAATTTACATGGTATATGGAATGATGGAGGATAAGATAACTAATCCTCATGTCATCCCCTATTTGATTGATTTTTTACTAATGAAATCAGGCTTCATATCTAATTAAAATAATATCATGCTCGTGGGATAAAATAATACAAGTGATGATATTATTTATCTTGGTATACTTGCTTAATGAGATTAAACGATTTTATGAAATTTCTAGTACAAACAAACTATTATATCAATGTTAAGTAGTTAACAAACATAATATTGACCTTTTCATGAAATATTCTATAACAAATTCAGAACTAATTAAACTAATATTTATTATAGATGGGATGAGAAGTCTAAAGATGAGTTATCTCTGAAAATTTAGCTGACATGACTTGTGCCTCCACATCTCAGCCACGATCGATGGGATTCGTTCAATAAATGTCGGTTTGATTTATCTATCATACTCAACTTTAACACGTACGGTCCATGTTCTTTTCATTCAGATCTAATCCTCCATGTTTTGGCTTTCACATATTGGTCCCTTTTGTTTGTGCAATATATAATTTTATTATATTGGTGATTGACGTCAATATTATTATTTTGAAAGCATAAATAGGGATGTGATTCGGTCCCTAATTTGGTAATTCAGAAAAATAAATTTGATATTTTTGTGGAAAAAAATACCGACCGATTGCGATTTCGAATTCAAAATTACCGAATTCGATTTCATAGTTCGAATTTGGTATTGAATTCGGTATTTACCGAATTACTGATTTAGATTGTTTGATTGAACAAAAATGTAGCCCAACAATTATAATCCAACATTAAAAAATATATATTAGCCCCAATAAATATTATCTAATTAAATAATTCACCAATCAATTGTCACTAATTAACAATTGTCTTTGATGAAAGATCAAAAAAGTGAAATTTATGATTACAAAGTTTAAGTAGTTAATATGCTACATAATATAAAATTTTCAACATACATTAAATAGTTGCATTTGACGATTGATAATTTTGTAAATATTGTGTATATATTCATAAATATAATTATAAGCTATTTATTAATATATATGTATATAAATATTTATATACACTTGTAACTGTATTTTGTAGTCACTATAATTTATTATTCGTAAATTTATATATAACCGTTTATAATTAAAGTTTAAAAAAAGTTGAGCTTATGCTCGTGTGTATTTGATTATATGAAGTAGATCTCTTTAATTATAATTAAAAGGTTCCAGTTGTACTAGATCTTTTAATTATGAAGTTTATATTTAGTCATATTTAACTATATATGTTGAATTTATATATCTAATCATATATATATATTATATAAGAATATATATATTAAAAAATAAAATTTTATTAAATTGAATTTGAAATCGGTAATACCGAATTCAAAATTCCTCTATTCGAATACGGATCTGAATTCGACTTTTTAATTCAATATATACCGAATATCGACAGATTTATCGAATTACCGATTTTGAATTTCCGAAATCAATTCAAAATCAGTCGGTAAATCGGTATTTTTCGATTATGCTCATCCCTAAGCATAAGACACCAAATGCTTCAAATTTTTAACATGATATTGAAGCAGAGAGGCCAAGCAAGTAAAACATCAAAGACTTATTGTGACTAATTGTAACCACAAAGAAACAAACTAGGAAATTTCCTTAGACAAATAGGTGCAAAATAGGATTTGCTTCTTTGCAGCAAGCACTCATTACCAAACTGCCGAAACAGAGCTTGAGGAGGTCTGTAATATTTTTATAGTGAATAAAGAAGCTAAAGATATATAGTCAAATATATCTCAAAAAAAATAAAAGGAACAATGGTAACACGACTTTTTATTACCATATTTTTCATCAAAACTAATAGGGTTTTTTAGAAAATGAATAGGCACTAACAAAAACTTATCATTTTTTTTTTCAGAACTTACTGATTTTCCGGTAACTCTTAGTCAGCACAATAGTTTGTCTCAAACAAAATATGCAGATAAGTACATTAATTATCTCCATGCACACAAACATACACACATATATCCCAATGTATGGAGAATATATATATATATATATATATGTATATATATATAAATATATATTTTATGGATTTAAATATATATACATATTTTATGGACTGCAGCTAAGCGAAAAAGGAAAAAAAAATTTTTGTGATTTGGATAGATGTCAACTGTACTAAGTGGACCACCGAAATAAACCAGTACTGACAAGTTAATAATTGTTTTTGAACAAGATATATGGTGGACTTTTAAGTTGCAACAATTAAGTCACTTTTGCAGACATATATATATATATATATATATATATATATGCATATATATGTGTGTGTATCTATATATATATATATATATATATTATGGATTGCAGCTAAGCGAAAAAACGAAATTTTTTTTTTTTTTGGGATTTGGATAGATGTCAACTGTACTAAAGTGGGCCACCGAAATAAACCAGTACCGACAAGTTAATAATTGTTTTTGAACAAGATATATGGTGGACTTTTAAGTGGCAACAATTAAGTCACTTTTGCAGACAACTTAGCAAATTTCTCGAACACACAAGCAAGAGGATATGTAATTACTCTCTATAAATGCAAAAAAATTAAAAAAGAAAAGAAAAAGATAGATTGTAATACTTCAAGTCTAGGCTGACCTAATGATTTTTTTTAGTGTAAGATTAGGTTTAAAATACATAACTCAGGATAATAGTAGCCCATAAAAGAGGATATTATATCTCAATCATAATCACTTCTCTCATCATCACTTCTTTCATCAATATAGGATGGGTATCACATTTACCACTCTTCTGTCCAATCTCATTTCTCTGATCGATATCCCGCTGTTACTAATTGTATTATCCCTGATCTGTCATGAACCAGTAGCTTTTGGTATAAACCATGGGACCAAAGTGTTTAAACCAATTTAGTAGTAGTTAATAACCTAAGACATTATAAGTTAATCATCAATTACTTTCTATCAATGTGGGACAAGATATCACGTAGATATTCTCTTATATAATTTTATCATGTTTGTTTTTATTTTCCACCCAACTTTGGCTATTTCAATTCCAAGTTCTAAACTTTGGCTTTGGGACAAAATATGAGCTTTAAAGTTCCATTATACCAAAAAGTTTTAATTAATTTATAACTAACCAGCTACTTTATCATATTATTGCCTTTTAACTTCACATAAAATATTAATTTGAATGTTTACATCTAAAACAATCTAAATTCCTTTACAAAATATTCACACATTCGACAGCACTTACTGTCATTTAACATCTTTTACACTTCATTTTTACAATACTGCAATTCCGACCATTCTTATAACCGCGACCGCTATTTTAATCCTTGGTTATAAAGACTTTCATTCTTGATGAATTAGAAATATATTTGAAATAAAAGGTTCAGGCTATATTCAAGTAGAAAAGAGTTGAGATGAGCAGTGTTTACAAGATAATTATTAATTCTTACCAATCATGTAGCGTACGAAATATAAGTTGTAAAGTAATGTTGAATGGTTTTTAGAACAATGCTGTGGTAATTTTTTGTTTTCATAACTATAAAAAAATAGTAAACTTTCATAAAAAGAAATAATAAGTTTTAGCTAAAACTTATCAGTTTTCTACCAAAAAAATTTACAATTTTTTTCGTAACTCTTAATCATTATAATATTTTCCTCCTTGTTATCATGTTCACATTATTGACTATATTCTTGTCTTGATCTGTATATTCTCTTGCGCGTTTATATAATGGTAAATGGACTAACTAATGGTTGATGATAAAGAAAGATAAACCAGCTTAAAAGAAGGATAAACTGATTATGATGTGAAAATTTGCTAATACCAGCGATTTGAGTTACCCCACTCAACTTCCTAATTATAAATAGAGAAATTGTAAAACTCGAATCTAGATTTGCCCAATTGGCTTAAACTAACTTATTAGTGGCTTATCTAACTTGTTAATAACTTAACACTATTTATTGCATTCAATATCTCCCACCAATGCAGGACAAAGTATCACATTTACCTCTCCTTTAATCTTTTGTGTCCTGACAAAATTCAATCCAAATTCCACACGATGCTACATGATCGCTATACTGGCTTATTAAATTATGATGTCACAACTTGCTAGTATCGATCATTTGAGTTAATCCACTTGACTTCCAAGCTATAAATAAGGAGATTATATATGTGCGAGTTTGAGTTGACCCACAACTTGCGTAAACTAATGTATAAGTTGCTAATAACTTATTCGTAGCTCATGAGTCAGGAAGTTGTATTTGAGTATCATTCATTCTCTTCTTTATCTCCCACCAATATGAGACTAACTATCACATTCACACCTCCTTTTTGGCTTTTGCATTCTTACAAAGCCAATCCAAATTTTGCACTACATGGAGTAGTCACAACCTAATACTATTAGCTGAACAGCCCTTTGTGGTCTCTTCATTCTCTCTTAATAATATGGGATGAGACATCATATTCACCTCTTCTTTAGATCATTGCATCCTTACAAAGACCAATTTAAATTATGTACTACATCACGTGTAGTGGTCTAATACCACTGGCCAGTAAGTTATGATGCTACAACTTGTTAATATCGCCTTTCAGTTATTCTATCAATTGACACGAAGTATCACATTCTTTCTTTCTTTAGACCTATGCATTCTTGTAAAGACCAATCTAAATTTTGCACTATGTCGAGTAGTCGCTACCCAATACTATTTGTCCAATCTTACTGTGTGGAAACAACACCCGTAGAAATTAAGACTTGTTCTGATATCAATTGTAACATCCTGAATCTATGGCTGGTCTAATAACATTTAAACATAAACTTCGGTTCTAAAGCATTTGAACTAAGAAATTAGTAGCTTTTGACTCGGGATGTTATGTCTCAATGCCTTTCAATCTCTCTACTAATGTGGGATGGGATATCAGAGAGACTAGTTATCAATTAGATATTTTAATCAAGAGAATGAAATATAAAATATATATATGTCGGCCATGCTCGAATTCATTTCCATTAAAGAATTATTCGAATGACAAGAAAGTGTTAGAACTTAGAAATCGAAGAAAAAAGTAGTTACTCTTTTCTCTCTATATGTTTGGTTTGTAAAGAAGTTGTTTTATTTTTCTCAAATTCAGATATGTTAGGCTTGTAGACATGTTAATTTATTTGTGTTCGCTTTTTTCACAACATGATAAATTTTAAAAAACAAAATTGACTAAAAACCGAATTATCTTAACTAGAAAGAATTATATGTTTTGCATGCATCACAATTTTTCTACTCAATTACAAATACTTCTTTTATTTTTGCCAAAGTTTTGCTAGGAACCGTTCACTATAAGTGCAAATGAGGTTTTTGCTCCTCTTAATTAAATCCAATTATTGTGTGGTTTGACGTAAACCCTTACATATTTTATTTTAAAAAATACTACACAGGGGATGGGACATGTTTTATTCTGTTAGCCAAAATCTTCGTGAATAAAGAATAACCATAAAACGAGGATTATTGAAATAATATTTTTTTTTCCTTTCTTTCCTTCCTAGATTCATCCTTAAACAAAAAGAAGAAAAGGGAAACAAGTGTGTAAGTGAAATATTCAAATTCACGTCGTTATAATCTAAAAAGGTTGGCTTCTAATTGTCGAAATTGTTGATCATCTGTAAATTTTGCGCCAATATTTTCATTAATGTTACCAAGAATCTCATTTTTTTTTTAACACTGTGAAATTACAGTTAAACTTTATCTGCTTGACTGGTAATAACTCCTACTTCTTTCTCACAAGTACTTTTACCGTGATTTTGGATATCTCAAGTTATTTTGAGCTTTATCCACTTGGCTAATAACATCTACTCTTTCTCACAAGTGTCTCTACTGTAATTTAGGATATTTTTTAAACGAAATTGGTCGTAAATATTTGACTAGCAGAATCCTCTTTCCCAAACTCTTTCCGGATTTAAACGTGAGAAGAAAGTAAATAAGCAAGCATTGTTACCATTAATATTTGTATTTGATATATGTGCATAGATGCACCATTATTCGATTGGTGGGCCAAATATTGGTTGGCTTTTGCACAATATAAAAAATTATGTGTGCAATACTAGCAAAGTTGCAGGTAAGTTATTGTTCTACATGTACAATATGGCTTTGTACACAGAAATATCAATGTGCATTTGATTTATCTTAAACATCTACATCATCAATTAGTCTATTAAAGAGTTCTAGAATCCAATAACATATTGTATTCCGCAATTAGAGAGATTATATATAGACTGGATTTGCCGCTCTACATTTATATTTCATAGTCTAAACAATAGCCACACAGTAGAAGTAATATATGCTGATTTAAAAAAGTGATATAGGAACATTCGTTGATCCTTATTTTAACTACGAGATCTATAGATAAGGTCGTTGTAAGATTCATGGGTCTAATATGGTTCTCTTCTTCTATCTATGGATGGGTTTTATTTTCATCACATAGTAAAAGTTAAATAGATGGATAATGGGCAATCCGGCACTTCATAAGAGTTACCACAAGCTACAAACATGATAAAAAAGCTTTCCTCAGTATAACAAGCTTATAAATAGTAAGATCATTCGAAACAGGAAGTACACATGATGAATGAAGAATAATACACAAATTATATTAAGAAGAGAAAACAACCGCACCAAGCAAAGAAACTAATCGAAGCTGAAATCAATTATTTCCTCAGAAGAGTTTGGAGCAATTCTCATTATAATCTTTTGGAAACTTGGATTTGAAGCTTCTGCCCCAAAAGACAGTCTTGAAAGTAGGATATGAAATAGAATTCCCCAGTTCTATTAAGAGGGACGGAGGTATTTCCTGTGAGTGCAATATCTGCAGAGTATCCACGGGCTTGATCGCAGTCCGTAAAACCAATCAGATCAACTACGAAGACAGCACTAACAAATCGAGTGTACTGGAAAACTGCACAAATTTCAAAACAGAGAAGACCAAACCGTTGTCAAAGGAATATTTTCAAAATAATTGTAAGTATTAAACATGAATATCTAGAAGAGTAGGGATGATATTAATTACGTAGGATATCGTCCACGTAGAATTTTTTTCCCAGGGAATATGATGTAAGATCAACACTCATTTTCCATGGGACTATGTATGTTATTGCAAAACTTGGAACGGTGAGACAAAAAATGAAGAATAAACCAATCAGTTTAGTCGGTCTTGTACTTCCCATTGGCATTTCTTGACAAGAATGCCGCTGGATCTAATACACAAACAGATAGGAATATGGAAGATGGCCAAGAACAAGATTGTCATATATAGACGAAAGTGGGGCCTTAACAACCCATCGTCGATCATGTTCACATTGGTACCACTTTATGGGCGTACAGCGACTATTTCGGCCCATTTTACTTCAATGATAGGTTCAAATATGGCCTATTTTCTTTTTGGACTATTTGCTCCCACACACAGACACACAGACACACACATATATATATATTGCTTTTTTTTTTTGAGAACGCATAGAGAATTGAGCAGTTAGAGCTTTACAACTCCATTCTATAAGTCGAGTCGAATCCAACCAACACCATTTTTCTCCCCAATGTAATAATATAAGTTTGCTCAAAAAAAAAAAATATGGCCTATTTTCTTTTTGGACTATTTGCTCCCACACACAGACACACAGAGACACACACAGATATATATATATATATATATATATATATATATATATATATACCGCTTATTTTTTTTGAGAACGCATAGAGAATTGAGCAGTTAGAACTTTACAACTCCATTCTATAAGTCGAGTCGAATCCAACCAACACCATTTTTCTCCCCAATGTAATAATATAAGTTTGCTCAAAAAAAAATATGGCCTATTTTCTTTTTACACATCTTGAATCCATAAATGTTATTTTCCTAAAACCGTATACGTGCTCGTGATGGGCTTTTCTGCATTTTACTTTAAAATTTTTATACACTGCCCAATTAACTAGGAATAATTTCACAAATTTACATTCAAATTTATAATAATTGCATCTAGCTCCTCTCACATTTAAAAATAACAGTTATTGACCTGTTTTCCATGACTAAATCCCAGCATATCGTGCTCGGGGCATGCCACTTGTTTGGCATGATCATATAAGATGTATGTCGTAAGAATTAAGAATGCCATTTATGTGGTTGGATGCCTTCAAAACAAAAGGTTGGGGACCGTACTAAAGTGACAAGAGTCACGGCACGAAATTGGTAAATTGTTACACAAAACAAGTAAGTTTATATGTTTATTAAAAGGGATAATTTCATAAACTTTCCCTGAGGTTTCTGACAATTTCACGTAACACCCTTAAAGTTTCAAAAATTACACAGCTCCCCTAGCCATAGAAAATGACTATAGTAACTAGGGGTGTCAACAGGTTGGGTTCAGGCCGAAATTGAATGTTTTGTACTAAGACCCGTTTTAGTGTTATGGTTCCGGACTCGAACTCGGGACTGGACGGGTCTTGAATTTGGTTTCTCGGATCCGGGTCAGTTTGTGTTCGGGTCGGGTCAGGTCTGGGTCTTGAAAATATAAAATATTTTTATGTATTTTATAATTATTATTTATTAAGTATTGAGTATTAGAAGTGTAAAATACATATGTATATATATTATAATTGTTATTTGATGGGTATTATGTATTGAAAATTTAAAATACATATATATAATTTATAATTATTATATATATATAAACGGGTCCAGGTTAGAATACAACATTTCAGATTCGACCCGTTTTTTATTAGAAAAAAAAGGTCCGAGTCCAGGTAAACGGAATTTTATTCCTACTTGGACCCGGAAAAAATCAACGAGTCCAGGTCGAGTCCGGGTCTAGACCCGGATCGTTGACAGCCCTAATAGTAACCTTAACATAGTAATAAATCAAATTTTTCAAAACCACATTTTCCCTTTGCTTCTCCTTTCTAAATTTAATAGACCTTTCTTCTTGTCTTTCCCTAACTTGTCTAACCCTCTGAAATTAAATCTAAGTAAATTCTCATCTCTCCCTAACAATTCCTTCTTATTATTCAATAAACCTCTGAGTAATAATCTACTTGTCGCCTTTGGATTCTCATATTCGCCTTAAAATACAATTTCGCAAATGAACAAATTTTGATTTCGCTTTTGTGAAGTTGAAACCTAAATGTTTAAAAATAATTGGGTCTAGAGGTTGATGGACAGTATTCAAGAGATATTGATGTTTATTATAGCAGTGATTAAACTTTGTTTTAGTTTAACAGGGCTGAAAATTTTTTGTTTTGGGTTGAAATTTTAATAGTACAAAAAGTTAGACTTTTTATGACTTCAGTAAATAATATGCGATAGGGAAATGGTGGGAAAGTAGAAATTTTATGGTTGAGGAAATGAATACAAAATTAGTTTGGAGAAAATAAAATTAAATATTAGTTGCATGAGGCATTTTAGGTATATATAATTTTTGGATTAAGGTTTGTTACCAAAATAACAATGTTAGGGGAGGTATATGTAATTTTTGAAACCTTAAGGGTGTTAGGTGAAATTGTAAAAAATTTCAGAGGAGGTTTATGAAATTATCCCTTATTAAAATTACTCCTTAATTCACAAAATTACCATTTAATAACTCGAGTTTTTGTGTTGAAATTTACCATATTTTAATGAAAACTTTTATATATACGTTATCTTTTACAATCTAGATTTCAACTCGTTTCGTTTTACAAATTTAATGTTTTACCATACTAATCAAATGCCAAATTAATTATCATTTTGTTACTTGTGAGAAAATTTTTACCCTCTTTAATTAAAAATTAAATCATAAAATATTTCTCTGTTCAAATATTTAAAATAAAATAAATGGAAATGATCTCAAACGTTTGTAACTTCATTACAAAACTTACATGTTTCTTGTTTTTCTTTAACAAATAATACCACGAGCAAACTGAAGCGGGAGGCAAGAAATATGTTATTAACTCACGCTCTCTACAGCAAGCTTTTGTTTGTCCTCTCTCTCTTTTTTTTTTTTTTTTTCCCTTCTTTTTCCCCACATAGCAATTCACCAGCCGCAAGGCCTTAACCAAAACGGATGAAATTTGGACGCCTCACATGCTCTTCGTCAAAATCATAGGATCCACCATGTGACCCTAGTTATAACACGTAGCTCAGAATTCAATGTTCGTGATATCATTTATAGCGCAAGATATTTATTTCACACATACACATGTATGTATGTTGTGGATGTAGTATGTATGTTGTGGATGTATATATATGTATGTAGGAGAAAAAGCAACTAAAAATATATTTATTATTTGATCAAACTTCTTGTGCATAAACAAACTAATAGTATTGAAATGATGAAAATTTTAATTATTCCTTTTTTGTGTACCATACCTCTTTAACTAGTAATCCATAAATAAAATACTAGTTTCATATAATCTTCAAGTAGTATACAAGGTCAAAAATACATTATTGGCTTACTGAAGAAATATATCAAAAAGAAAGGAATGATTGGAGGAAGAGTGGAAAGAGGGGTTGCGATGAAATTTAAAAAAACAAAAAAATGAGACGAAAGCTAAACAAAAGCAAGTGATTTCTGCACATTTTGCTGTAATATTTAAAGGCATCTTGAAGTAACTGATCATAAAGTTAGACAGCTCCACATGTGTGTTTTACATATATATACATACATATACATACATACATACATATATATATATATACACATTACATATATATATACACATTACATATATATATACACATTACATATATATATATACACACACATACATATATAGATCGATAGATAGATAGAAAAAGAAGTTTTTCTACTTCATCCTGCTTCAATCTTTTCGATCCGTTTTGCTAAATAAGTGAGAGATATTTAAACCTTGCGTATTGGCAAAGTAATCTATCACTCATAGAATTATAGTAGCGGAAGTTTTTCTACTTCATCACTGCTTCAATCTTTTCGATCTGTTTTGCTAAATAAGTACAGATATTTAAACCTTGCGTATTGGCAAAGTAATCTATCACTTATAGAAATATAGTACCGGAAGTTGTAATACTCCAAGAAGATTTGCATTGTCAATCTGAAGAAAACTTCCATTAACTTGGCGATTTTGAGTTATTTATCCCATATCTTCAATTCGAGATCAAATTTCCTTCACCGTTGAGATAGTTTGAGACGCTCAAACTATCTTTATCAACAATTTCTTATTCTTTGTTAATTAGAATTACAAATCGTTCTTTCTCAGTGACAGATTATTCATTCCCAGTTATCCCAAATAGTGCGTCCAAGTCAAAATTTTCAACAAATTGAAAATATAAAAGAACAGATTTAGTAAATTAATTCTTATGAAAATTTATCTCCCATCACAAAAAAAAAAAAAAAAACTTTAGAGTTTTAAGTATGAGTTGTTTTGACTTGATTCGTTTTCAATAAAACATATCTCGAATATAAGAGAAATAAAAGAATAAAGGATACTTATATAGAATTTCTTAGTTATTGATTTTGAACATAATATAACAAAAATAAAATATTTTGGTCCTTTTTTGTTTTTGCAAATTTCTTCGCATGAATAACAGGCTAAAATTCTACCAACAAACATTACTTATTCCCTTTGTCCCCAAGAAATTGTCATTTTTCTAATATTTTAGATGTACCTAATCGTTCGTCTTACTGAAAAAGTCAAATCATCCTAAATAAATCTTTTCATTATTATTACCCTTGTCTTTATTATATCATCAAAATTACGTCCACTTCAAACTTGAAATTTAAACGACAAAAAAAGTAAATCAAAATACAAACATCACCAATCATATACTATTCATAAAATGTTAGAATTTTGAAAAAATGACTTTCAAACTGGGGAAGAGGGAGTAGATCACAAAGTTTGAGATGTTTTTCATTACATTTTCCATTATATTCTCACTTAATACTTGGAATAATTGTATAAAATTCTAAATTTTTCCCCGCTGACAAATCTTTGTCATTATTATTGCTCAAGAAACAAATTACCTAAATAATTCAGTCAAATTCTTTAAATATAATTCCACAAAGATCAACCTTTTAACAATCAACAATTCTAACAATTTGCGACCTCACTCGATCAACTAAATACTCTAGAGCAAACCTTGTGCCCTAATTCTAACAATTTCATCCTAGCTATACGAATCGTAGAAACCAAATTTTTTAAATTTTAACATCACCTCCGATAAGATTTGCGTCATCAACCCAACAAAATATCTTTGAACTCAAGAATCTTGAGTCATTATTCCAATATATTTAATTTTAGGATTAATTGTTCTTTCTGCTATTTACGTATTAATAAGTGTCCTACAAGGAGTTTTCTTAACAAATCCCTGAAAGAGTAAAATAAAAACCATTCCCTAGTTATGTTAGAGTTTTTTTGTGTGCATTTATTATTCTCCTATTTTGAATAGATTACACGAGAAACTCGATAATAAAGGAAAATATATTTTTTATCTGTTATGGTGAGATATCCCGAATTCACAAATGATTTTGTCCAATTTCGAAAAAATGAAAAGTTATAGTAACCAGAAATGAATGTATGAATAAGATTTAATAAGTTGTCTTCCATTCTGTGACTGGGAGACGAAGGCCATCACAACCTACATTTGTGTCGTCGTGGCATTGATGGCAAGCAAGCCTCACGATGTGGCTCTTTATTTTTGCAGCTACTTTTTCCCCCGACAAATTGATATACCCATGTGCTGACTACTTTTCGATTGTAGTTTTCAGGAATTATACTGTAGTTTTATTTCGAATTTTGGAAATGTATATAAATTATATTTGTGGTTGTCATGTCTACATCACTGACGGATTTGTAACACTTTTGATGCAACCAAATCAATCAATCAAAGAAATCACAAGAATTTAGGTGAAGAAAATTTCTTATTAATTAAAACTTTGACGCTGCGGCTGCCGATTTATAACCACTTTTGTGCAACCAATCAAGAAATCACAAGAATTTATGAGAGGGTGATGCGAATTTCTTATTAATTAAAACTCCTAACTTCCACGCTGCGATTATAGGTTACAAACAGATACTTGACCATAAAAAATTTCTACACAACTCAAGAGCCTTCCAAACAAATACAGACACTTTAGATTCTTGATTTATTATTATTATTATTATTATTATTGCGTCTCTACCACAGAGTCAATTTCTTATGCGAGATCCAGCTGAATTTTACTCCACGGGGCTGCAATTTCTTGGCTCGCTCATCAGCGCGATCTTGAAACTTTTTAATCCTATTCGGTAGCCCACAGACAAAGTCCTGTGCACGTCTCGCCTCACCCGTCAGTCCTTGAAGCTTCTCCAAATTCCAATGTCCTATGAAGAACTCCAGAATATCTGCATAATCATTGGCAGTATAAGCACCAATCCTTTGTGCCATGGCCGAAAAGTGTTCGAACAGATGTGGATCTTGTCCATCGTACATAAGATGAGCAGGCATTGTGATTTTCTTCCTCATCATCTCTGATATGGCTAGCATGGCACCATTGGGGTCAATTTCAAGTAGCTTTTCAACGATCCTAGCATATGCAATCTCATGGCGTTTCTCGTCGGATGCAATGGTGCCACATATGCGTGCAAGCAACGGATCACCTCCTTCCTTGGCTAGCCTAGCTGTATTGCCGTGTGACACAAATGTGGCTCTTTCTTGAAATGACGTGTATACAAATCCCAAGTAGGGATTATTGTCTGTCCCAACATCCTGTGAATTTACAAGAAATTAAATATGGAATGTTAAAAAAAAATGTATTATTTTCTTTTGTGTTATTTGTCGCACAAAAGGAATACGTTTTGTACCGTTAACTAGTAGCCGATAAATAAAACAATAGTTCAAAAATAATATCCTTACTTCACGGTGATATACGAGGACAAAAAACAGTATTATGGGCTTATGTACTAGTGCTGTCAATTGACCAACTAGCTTAATTATCAAGTACTTATGTTTCAAAATGCATCCACATTGAAAAATGATACGTATTTTTAAGTTGCGGGAAGTGAGGACATCGTATTTATTCCAAGAAAACATCTCTTTTGTACATTGAATGGTTTTTTTTTTTTTTTTTTTTTGGTTTTGTACAAAGAAACTAAAATTTGTGAATATCTATTCAACTTCATGTATGTCCCTGGAAACCAAATTTATGATGCCAGTGATTATGCTAATATGGCAGTGGTAAATACAGAAATATTGGAAAAAAGGAAAAAAAAAAAACTTCTTAAACAGTCGATTAAGGATTTCTGAAGGTTAGACTTCATGTTTATTCAATCAAACAAAAATTGCATTCCAGTTTTCATTTTTGTGAATGCTTTTCGGCATCTAGGAATTTTAGTTTCCTCCTCACTTTTATCACTTCTATTTTGGCGACAGACGTGACACATTTTTTTTTTGTGAACAAATCAAAAGAATACAATATATTTTATTAATGTATGAGGGATACATGTAAAGTCTTTTCAAAATTTTTAAAATCTGTACACATGTAAAGTCGGAGAAAAAATTTTTAATAAAAGTATGTATTGAAAAAAAAAAAAAACTCATACACATTAAAAATATTGGAAAGAAAGGTGTAGCAAAAATTTGTAAAACTAAAATATACGAGTAATCATTTAAATATCGACCAAAAAGACAAAAATTCAACTAGTAAAAGTCCAACTGATGAGAACTCACCGCTCCAGCAGCAATCAAGTACTGCACAGTCCTCTCGATCATCAACATATCAACTCTTCCAGAAAGGTACAAGTAATTCTTAAGCAAATCTCCATGTCTATTCTCTTCAGCCGTCCATGCCCGAGTCCAAACAGCCCATGGACTGGGACTCGCCCCAGTCTCATCCCGAACCCCTTCATGAGTGTTCATCCACGACTGGTACGTAGGCACTGCATCCTCAGTGATCATGTTACCGACCAGGACCACAAAATACTCCTCCGGAAGCTCAGCCGTCCGTTCACGTAGAGCCCGCACTTGGTCTGTGAAATCGTCAGCCGAAAGCTTGGCCGGGTCCGGGAGGAATTCAATGGGTTGCCAGCACTGGTTTATGGGCTTCAGGAGTGGCAGGACTTTTTGGGTGGCCCAAGGTTCTAGAGATTTAAATATTTCTGCTTTTGCTGCTGTGATTGAGTGGGTTGCTTGTAACTGCAGTGGGGATGATTGAGCTGCCAAGGCACAGACCAGTGGTTGCCGCTTGAACGTGGCAGTTGTGGGGTGGTTTTTGGCGGCGATGGTGGTGCGAAGTGGAGTCCATGAAACGGCGACGGTGGTAGTACTGTGGGAGAGTGCCAAGGTCTGCATGGCTGAAGCTTAAAGGTAATGAAATGGGATTGGTGAAATCAAATGAATTCGTGTAGTTTTTTAATCAAACCAGAAGAGTCTACTTCTTTTATAGTACGTGGGATGGTTAGCCATTTTTTGAAGGCATCCTGAAAATGTGTTATATGATGAGATAAAAAGATTGTTAGAGGTTGTCAAAGGTTGTAAAAAATATATTTTAAAAAAATTAAAAAATAACTACTAACAAAATACATATTAGCAAATAGTGTGGTTAAACTTCTGAGCAAATGGGCCATGTTCTTTCCCACCTTCAATTTCTAATTTTTATACTAATATTTAACAAAAGCAAATCCTTGACAAATGATAGCATGAATTAAATAAATAGACTTTTATTTGCTACTAAAGTTCAAGAATTCGATTACTTGTGTCTCTTAGTTAGAATGTCCCCTAATTACCTTTGCCAGTTGTAAAAATTCCGCTATTCTCGGGTTCAGCAACAGTTTTGGAAGGCCAGTCGCCTAAAATAAAGTATAATCTGCCATTATTTGTGATTCGTGCGATTTCCTAAAGGATCTTTGCAGATTGGGTTGTACATTTAATGTTTGTCCTCAGTGGAGTTATTTTTAAGATGAACTGAGCTTTATTGTTTCAGATTAAGACAAAAACAATACGAGTGAGCATTTAATACGCTTCGGACAACCTCTTATTTACACTGATTGCCTTGCATCCTTCCTTTAACAAGGAAATTTTTAAGTGAGCCAAGTTTATAGCTCTATTTATAAATTTTGTGATTTAAAAGAGTTCTAATTAAATATAATAATACATATTAATATAAAAAAATAATATAAAAATATTTATATAAATTTTTTTTAAATTATAAAATTTACATGTAAGAGCGTGAATAGAGTTATTTAAAAATTTTCCACATAGATCTGTCCTGTTTATTCACATGCAGCTGGCATTAACAATTAGTCCGAAATCTTCAGACTGGTGTCGTTCACTGATTTGGCTGTACTGGCTTCCTGCATGTACAAACCGTCCCGCAATGTGACTTTACGAAGCAGTAGTACAGCTATTACTAGTCAAATTTTGTAGTTAACTGCAGCATTTATAAGTAACATAAAGGGTCAACTGTGATGGCATAGGACAACTGATAGGTCTTACGACTTTGAAGTGGTTTATTTATCGATAAAGGACAAAGTACTAGAGGTTGCTATACAAATGAGCACTGGAATATATGAGAATTCAAGCACCAAAATCTTCTCCGAATTGACCGTGATTATTCAGCCAAAAATGGAAGAGTGACAGGTTAGATTTCTGTTCAAAAGTCAGGCTGATCTTGTGTGTAAATAAGGGATTTAGTCGGTTTGTAAGCGTACCAATGTTTTAAGAAGAGAAACAAAGAATAAGAAAGGTTTTAGTGCATAATTTTGAGATTCAACTAGAAGAGTTCTCAAATTATTATCTAGCATTGTGTGTTCTTATATTTGATAGAATTATTTTCTAATTGTTTAATAAATAATTTTTCCACTAGTATGATAATGGTTTGTTTACACGTACAAGTGGAGATTCTCGAGAAGTGTGGTAAAACACCGCAAATTTTAAATATCACACAATCATCGATGTGTAAATCATAAAAAGTTAATTATGGCTAAGGTTGCAATCTTAGTTAGCGATATTGATTGTGTATAAATTCTAATAAGCACTTACATCTTGGAGTATTATACGAAAGTCTACATGTTCGGACAAGACAAATGGATTATTATTTATGGAGATGACACAATACCAATAATTTTTTTTCATGTAGAAATGTTGGCCTTTTTTTTTTTTTTTTTGGTTTAGTTATAAATTTTGCATATATTTTAATATGAATCTGTTAAAACATGAATTGGTTAACAAAAAGATTGGAATCGGTTTGTTTGTTTTTCTTTTTTTCTCTTATGTAATGAATAAATTACTGTTTCTAGTAACAAAAAGTTTACCCAAATTTTATGTGGTGACATGGAATTCCATAACCATTCTTTTTTTCTCTTATGTAATGAATAAATTACTGTTTCTTCTCGCAACAAAAAGTCTGCCCAAATTTTATGTGGTGACATGGAATTCCACAACCAGTTAGCGCCAACCGGTATCCCGACAACTCAGCTTTTACCATCTCGATTAGCTCACTTTCTCAACCACAAACTGAAGTTGCCAACCCCATTAAAGCCTATTGCCAATCAAGGATTGGCGTGGTTCAACTAGGTTTATGGCCCTATGATGATAGGTGCGAATTCATCCAAGAGTAATAGAAACATGGATCATGCGTCTAGAGTCACTAGGGGAGGCCCAATTGATGAAGCTTAAAAGGGGAGGTAAAGAGATAGTGGTAGCGTTCAGCCTGGCCATGCAATCGACGATCGGAAAATAGGAAGAAATATGGTTTCAATAGCACAGGATAACAAATTAAGAGTGTCTTGTGCAACTAAATACCTGCAAGAAGAGTATATACTACTACTGAAAATTACTATATTTTGCCCCCCAAAAAATTAACTATGCCCCCCCCCCCAAGCCTTTGTCTTCATAAATTACTTAGAATTGGGCCTAACAATGTCTAATTACTTGTTAACTTTTAATTAGAAGAACATAAAATATTTTGTGCCTATCATTTGAAATTTGCCAATTGATTTTTCATTAGAAAATTAGAAAATAACAATTTTTGGTCTTAGTTGCATGACATCACCAAAGCTTCCCATATAAGCTACTAGTATATAACATTCTTTCTTTTGTTTTGACTTTTAAGCTTGTCTTTCTTTCTCCTGCAGAGACATGGACGAAATTGTACTTAGCTTAACTAACTTCAACAAATGCTCTTCCTTTTAAACAAAGGCTTACTCTTAAATATTGATTCTTAAACAAAATCTTCAACCTTTAGCCTTCAACTTTCATGTCTTTTGGTTCTTGAATGAAGGCCAAAGAAGAGAACATTGGAAACAAAGGATTTTAGTAGTTTCAAGTCATCAAGTGCCTCTAATCCATCTTGTAGTCCAACCACCATTGAAGCTTGAATGATGCTTTTTCATCTTAAATTGTTGCATATGTAATTCTAATCTCAATTATTACTACTTAATGCATTAAATACTTGAAGAATAAGTTCATTGAATCGCAATTTCAATTTTCATATTTTTCCCCCTTTTTTTCTATATTCTTGCTATGATTTTGATGATTGAGATGTATATGTAAATTGTAATAGTAGATGACATTCTTTTACCTAAATTTGGGTTTATTGGTAGAATAAAATTAATTTGATGAGTTGATGTAGATTTCATATATACTTGAATTTGTAGAATATAGATAGACAATAAAATAATTATTTCTTTTAATTTTAAAATTCTCAATATTAATATAATAGAAAAGTATAAATTTAGATAGGCATTTTATTTATTTTATCTAGCAATTCTCAAGTAAATTTGATTCCATTATAGGTTGTTGCAAATATAGTGATAATGGCCAACAAGACAATTGATTCTTTTTTTAAGAAAAGGCATGTGGAACCAAGTGATAAAACTCTTTGTCCTCTTCGAGATTCTTCTCCTGAGCATCAAAAAAGAAAATTTTGTAGAGTTGAATCATCAGAGTTTGACAATTCATCCGTAGAACATGATTTGGGAAAACGAAAATCTATTTGGGAATATCCAGAGCATCAAAGGGATGAGGTACGAAGAGCATATATTAAGTTTGGGTCATACCAACCTATAATCCCAAATACATCAATGGGTGTTGACAAGAAAGGCCAACGTTTCTTTTCTCTTGGTATAAATCATTTCCAGATTGGTTGGAATTTTCTCCAACAAAGAATGCTGCTTTTTGTCTTCCTTGTTCACTTTTTTCCAAGCCATCGGATCGTTTTGGATCAATGGCCTTCACAACTAGTGGATTTAGATCATGGAAAAAGGTAAATGACGGAAAAAATTGTGCCTTTTTGAATCACATTGGAAAAGATCCTAACTCATTACACAAGGTGGCAATGCAGTGTTATCATGACTTGGGAAATTCATTGCAACATCTTGATAAAATTATTGAGAGGCAAAATGCTGAGCAATTTGCAAAGA
>JAMWEH010001555.1:0-24987 GCA_024721245.1 Mitragyna speciosa | reverse complement strand
ATTGCGAATGCTTGGTGATCCTTTATAACTGGCGATTGTAGTGTTTCTAAGTATCACTATCAAAATGCTTGTTCGTAGTGCTCTGTTGCTGACTCATTTGGTTTAATTTTTATCCAGTTCACTTATACCCCGCACTATTATTAAATTCATGAAAAAGAAGGTTAAGACTTCTGCAAGACCCTCTGTCCCACACATCAATGTTGGCCAAAAGCGTAAAGCGCAATCTTCACACAAGCACAGATCTCGGTTCCTTGCCTATAATTTCTCTGGACGAAAGGACTCATCTAGCACCTTCTCGAAGGAAGAATTCTTCATCATTTAGTCCATGTTGAACAAGATAAAAGTAAATCTTGGGTGTTGGCTAGCCTCTCAATTCTAAACTATCCTTGCCAAGAAAAAGAAACCAATCATTTTAGGGTTTATTATCACCCATCTTGCTGTGAAGCATGGACTCTTTGACCTGGACGAGAAAACAGATATGCATGTAGTGTGTCCCTCTGAGCCATTGAATTTGGCATGTTTAGAAACTATGGGGATTGTTGAATTGGTTGACGGGACCTTTAAATTTCGCCCATCGAGGGTGTATACGTGTCCCATCCCACGTAGTCTTTTAAGGGGTACATCTGGTATTTCGTAGATTGCAAATGAAGCAACACCTTCTATGTCTACCCCAACTCAACCAACCACTTTGGAGTCCCAGTTGCAGCAATTGAGCACAAGCATCCAACAGTTGGATAGTCGTCTTTCTCACATTGAACATCAAAATGCTCAATTGACACAACAATTGTTCTTCTTCTTTGAGTTCACAGGTTTCACTCTGCCAACTACCCCCAGTGATTAGCTGCTTTTTTAGGGAAGTACCAGTTATCCTCACTTATACCTTTATTTTTATATTGGGGACAATGTAGAGTTTAGGTGTGGGGGAGGATTTATGTTTTTGCTTTATATTTACTATTCATGTGGCATAGTTAGTTTTAGTGTCATTTTCATGTTTCTTTAACTGTGGTATAATTTTCTTTCTTTTCTTTTGTGGTAATCTTGTTTTTCTAATTTTTCAATAAGAGACAAGCATGATTAGTATGGTTTCCATTGCTAGTATGAGTACTGCACTGATTTCTTAACAATGGATTGAAATTTTAGTGTACAAGATTTGGCACAAAATTAACCACTTGTGAGTTTTTGAGCCTTATGAGCATTCCATTCATAAAAATTGGTCTATTTTCTTTTAATAAGTGGTTATCACACATAGATATGACATTCTAGAACTTGGTTTGTTATGCATGTCAAGATTACATTTTTATGAAATTTGGTGCATTAAAATGATAAGGGCAATTAGGTTTTACCCCTTTTTAGTCTCTAAATACCTATCTTTACATGATACCACTAGTGAACCCTTTTGAGCCTTAGCCTTTTCTTCTTTCACTAGTCATTAAAATTTAACTAAAACCTCTTTGTTTTAACTTTCGCTTTTAACCTTGTGTCAAAGAAGTGTATTGATTTTATTGCATAAAAATTACAAGCCTCGTTGCAATGGTTGTTTGAAGAAAGCAAATATTGACAAGTACAAGTATCTTGATGTTATTCATGTTCAAAAAAAAAAAAAAGAGAAAAAGTGAAAGTGAAAAAGAAAAAAAAAAAGATATTTGTGAAGTGTGATATGTATATATGTTGTTTCGTGATGATAGGCAAAAGCCTAGATGTGTTTGTACTTGTCTAGTTTGCACAAGTTATGTATTACATGAGGCAATAAAGTACGTGAAAAAGGATAACTAAATTCATGCTGTAAAATTAATTATTCTCTTTGACGCATATTTACACCTAAAAGTTTCCTTTTGATCTGCCTTTTTGACCTTAGCCCCATTACAGCCTTGTTCAAAGACCCTTAAATTTTTACATTAAATTTCTATTCAAGTAGTGGAGATGTGATATATTAGCAAGCATATGGTAATTTCATTCCATGGTGTTGATATGAGAGTAAATGGTCCCTTGAAATACTTTTGAGTGCATAGAGTGAAATCCGGGAAGAAGTTGTTGAATTTTGTACATTTTGAGTTTTGAAAAATTGTTGGGAGAAATATGCTATTCATGCTAGTATTTCGAATTTTTGCTCAGAAATGCTTGTTTATCTTGTTTGAGGAATGCTTGAGGACAAGCATTGTTTAGTTGTGGGGGTATTTGACAGTGCATATATAGTTGGTATTAATTGTGTGTTATTCCGTGATATTTTAGTATTTTATTGTTTTATGAGTGGATTCTATGTAATTTTATGTTTGTGTCGTTTTTAGGTACTTTGGTATATTTGTTGCGATTTGGAATAGAAAAGACAAATTTCATAAGAGTTTTGTTCGTAAAGCTTGGGCACACTGTGGCTGAAAAACTAAGCAGCGAGATTAAAAGCAAAAACTTCCTATTGTAACTCAAACTACGATTTTTGTGCGGGATTTTGGAAGATCAGCTGATTTTTAGGAGTTTATTATTACCTTTTGTCAATTTCAATCAATTAGATTTAGAGGAAAGTATTATTAGTCAATCAAATTTTTATCTAAAAGAAAAGACTTCCTTTGGTGGTAGAAGTCTAAGTAGGAAAAAAGATAGAGGCGTATTATTACTTTTGGGCTGTGAATTGTTCTCTCGAGGATTTGACACTTTTGAATTGAAAATTCTTCTTCTTTTTTCTCTCGACATCTCTCTACTTCTATGGGGTGTAACTAAACCTCTATTCTAGTCAAGGGAAGATTGAAGAATTGATTTTACATATTGTGAGATCTAATTTATCTTTATTGTTTCTTTCGATTATTGGTATTTGTATATCTTCTAGTTTTAGCACTTAGGATTATTGTATTGAATTAAATATTAACGGCCGAATATTTAGTTCTATCATACTGTGAGATTCAAAATAGTTGAATCTGTAATTGTTTAACTATTTTGATATTTGGGACAACTAGTTTGAGGGATATACAATCTAATTTAAATGAACCCTTGTAGGTGTTTGTTGATTAGAATTGGGCTTTTCTAATTCGTATTGCAATTGTGAAATTAAATTCTATGGTTGTACCTAAGTTACCTCTCAATTAGAAAAGTAATTAATGGTTGTACCTTGATTACCGAAATGGTAAGGAAGAGCTGGTTGTTAGATTATATCAACAGCTATAACCAATTTATCAATAATTGCTAGAATTTATTCTTGCATCAATGATCAGTCGAATGAACCAATTCCAATATCATTCCTTTGGCTAGAGCTTTCTCAACCTTGAGTTCCTTTAATTTATTCTCTACAATTTCGTCTATTTTAGTTTGCTTAGTTATTTTTAATCATACCCCAAAACTCCCCTTTTATATTGGTGACATTGAAATAAGTAAATCGACCAATCCCTGAAGAGACGACCCTACTTATCACTATACTCAACTTGGTTGCCGCACTTCATTCGTTGGAATATACTGAAAAGAGGTATGACTTGGCTCCTACTCTTATTTCGAATCGTCATTAGAAATTGCTTCTTTTGATCGTGCAGGCCCCTGAAGTGGAATTGAAGCTATTACCAGACCATCTGAAGTATGCATATCTAGGTGACAATGATACTTTACCAATAATTATTTATGCAAAGTTGTCATCAATTCAAGAGGAAAAATTACTCAGAGTCGTAAAAGAGCACAAGGAGGCAATTGGGTGGACAATTGCAGATATAAAAGGTATAAGTCCCTCCTTGTGTATGCATAAGATTTGGCTTGAGAGAGATGCAAAACTTGTGAGGCGAGCACAACGAAGACTCAACCCGTTGATGATGGATGTAGTGAAGAAGGAAATTATTAAGCTCTTAGACACAGGAATATCTTTACTATTTCAGATAGTCCATGGGTAAGTCCAGTACAAGTTGTTCTAAAGAAAGTAGGAGTGACTGTTGAAGCAAACCACGAAGGTGAACTAGTTTCAATCCGTAAGCCTACCGGATAACGCCAATGCATTGATTATCGAAAATTAAATGCAGTGACCAAAAAAGACCATTTTCCTTTACCTTTTATTGACCAAATGCTAGAAAAATTATCTGGTAAATCTTATTATTGCTTTTTGGATAGTTTTTCAGGTTATTTGCAAATTGCAATTGCGCCCAAGGATCAAGAGAAGACCACTTTTACATGTGATTGTGAGTTTAGATTATATTAAAATATAGCAATAAATTTACTTAAAATCACACAAACAAGTAATAAAATTTATAACCTAATACTTGTTCCGCAAGTGCACGGGTCAATTGTAGATGTGACAAGTATTCGGGTCAATCCCACGAGGAAACGTGAACTAGCAACTATCAAAGTTACTAACTTGCTTTATTATCTGGACAATCAAACTTTGGTAGTGAAGAAATGGTACGAAAATCAAATTCAAGTAACTATCAATGAAGAAGCTAATTAAACAAAGTTGACTAGGCTTAAGAATTCACCAAATATGAAAGTTTAGCTTATGACCAATATGATTTTTGCTCATGTTTAGGATTCAATTTCATTTTTACTCCAAACTAGATCTCTCTATGAATGGAAGACTACTAATACATGAGCTTTCCTACTCTCGTGGTGAAGTCTAGCATGCATTAGTTCATTTAACTCATGAATTGTGGCTTTAAACCTTAATCCACCTATGTGAATCACTACTCTCGTGAGATTCAACACAAGTTCCGTTTACTCTTTCCATTGTTAAGTGCAAATCTCTTTGTCAAATAACAACTAGATGACTTGAAATTGGTAGCTAATCAACAACAAGTATTAAGACCAAGTAAATGAATAAACAAGAATAAAGTTGGCCATAAACCAATTCATATTATAGTTTCATCCTAAACCTAGTTGAAAATAACTTAGTTCAACATGATAAAGATAATATTAAGCACATAAATGAAAGTAAACAAACATGCATGAATGAAACTAAAAGAAATAAGGTTAGAGTTGCTCATTTGGTGGATGAACTTGGCTCCAAACTTGTCCTTGCATTTCATCAAACATGTTGAGTACAAAGTAGTTCCCCCAAAGTCTTATTACAAGCATATGATTTGCCCACTACAAAACTAAAAAAGAAATTCTACTCTAAATCTTTACAAGGAGTGCTCCTCCTACCAAGCTCTAGTTCTAACTTTTTCAAGTATCAAACTAAGCATAGAACTAAGCATATTTTTCAATGACTACAAAGGTATCTATTTATAGAAATAACCATAACTCAAGTCCTTGTCCAAGTTGAAGATTTCATGATGAAATTTGATTCCATTTGCCTCAAAAGTCTTCCCTGAACTTTGTGTTATCTTCTAGGGCTTCCCAAAATGCAGCTGGACATTGGAATTATTTGCAAAAGTTGTGTAAACAAGTTACAAGTTGAAAAGAGGCGAAATTTGTAAGTTGGTGCCGATACGCGCTTGCGATACGCGGATGATTTGCCGCGTATCGTAGCCCGCGTATCACTCCCTTTTACCATTTTTCTCTTTTTCAATTTTTTGGTTATTCCTATAATGCTCTTGAGACATATTTCCACCATTTGAACCATAATTTGTTTGGTAGATTTTGATGAAGAAAATAATTGTCGAAAATTCCAAGCTTAAATGATTAAATTAGTACAACTTGAATCAACTTTGAATTTGATATTCTTTGAGCTTCAATTGATCCAAATTGTGTTTAATCATCATTTTCCTACATAATCAAATAAACTGGGGCATTAATTTGTTCAAAATAATATTTCTACCTCAAAACCCAAATTTCGGGACCAAAAATCATAATTTTGGAGCAAACCTTGATTTGATGATAAATAATGAAATTGAACCATTCTAATATCAAAATTACTAAAAACATACTTAAAACATATATAAAATATTATACAAAAATAGATAAATTTATTACTTATCAACATGCCCGTTTGATACATTCGCTTATCGAATGATACCTTTCAGGGTTATGTAATGCTCCTGTCACCTTTCAAAGGTATATGGTGAGTATTTTCTTTAAATACGTGGAGAATATAATTGAGGTCTTCATGGATAATTTTAGTGTTTGTGGGGATAACTTTGACGAGTGTTTAAATAATTTGACTCTAATATTGAAAAGGTGCATAGAAACAAACCTTGTGCTCAACTGAGAAAAATGTTACTTCGTGGTTGAACAAGGTATTGTTTTAGGACATGTAGTGTCTTCACGGGAAATAGAAGTTGATAAACCTAAGATAGATCTTGTGTCTGCTTTACCTTACCCTGCAAATGTGTAGGAAGTTCGCTCTTTTCTTGGTCACGCAAGATTTTATCGAAGGTTTATTAAGGATTTCTCTATGATTGGTGCACCTTCATTCCGACTCCTGCAAAGGAAGTGATATTTGAATTCAATGAAGAATGCAAAGTGGCATTTGATAAATTAAAAGAGCTGTTAATTTCACCACCTATAATCCAACCTTCAGATTGGATCCTCCTCTTTGAGATTATGTGCGATGCCAGTGACTATGCAGTAGGAGAGGTGCTAGGTCAAAGGGTGGGAAAGGCTGCTCATGCAATTTATTACGCCTCGAAGGCTTGGAGTGGAGCTCAATGGAATTATACAAATACTGAAAAAGAACTTTCATCTATTGTTTTTCCTTTAGAAAAATTTTGATGATCTCATGATCTAAATCATCTAAATTTTGATGAGTATCAAACTTATGATGAAGAGTACTAATATATTAAATGAGCTTCTATCGTAGAGACAGAAAGATAGGTTGAAAAAAGAAGAAGATTGGTTATCTGGACGACCATCCGGAAGCACACTACGGACGTCCAGATGCACAAAAACATCCAAACTAAAAATGGTCAAAAGGTATTCGGAAGAGGGTCCGAACGCTCATGCGGACGTCTGGATTAACAGAAACATCAAAATTTAAGATGGGCAGAAGGTATGCGGACGAGGGTACAGACGACCATGCGGATGTCCGGATACAGGAAAATATCAAAACAAAGGGATGGCCAGAAGGTTTATGGATGACCATCCGGACATGGTAATACAGCTTCCGAATGCTGGTCCGGACTGACTGTCTGGACGTCTGGACCTCTCTATGAGAATGTTCCGAACCAGGCAAATTGTGTCTAACGGCTAGTTTTTCTTTCTAACCATTAAAATCAAGCTATTTTCTCATAATGTATAAAAGCAAAATAGTGCAGAATGTAAAGTAACTTTTGGCAATTGATACAATAGTGATTTTTTAGTGTTTCTTGTAGAAAAAAATATTCTCACTAAGTGAGTTTTGTAATAGCAAGAGTGAATTCAAATTTGTGAGTGATCAATTCAATTGTATAGTTAAAAGGGTTAGTTAGATAGCTGTAAAACTTCTTAGCTCAACTAGAGAGTGTCTAGGGTGAGTGAGAAGTGATCCAACTTATTGTACAAATTGACATTGAGTCACAAAACAAAGAAAGAAATTCAAGGGATCAAGGTTTCAATTTGTAAGTTTGGAAGCAAATTGAGTTTGTGTATCTCAACTTTTTCTCTTGTTTGAATTTTGTGTCTATTGTGTTTATCTTCCATATTGATTCCTGACATCATAATCTTAATTGATCATTTAGACAACTTTGATAAATTTATTTTATTTTGAAATAAATTATTGTAACTAAATTTATTTCGAAAGGAACCTAAGTTCACCCTCCCTCTTAGGTTGCATTTGGGCTAACAATTGGTATCAGAGCTTGGTTTCCTGTTTTTATAACCTAACAAGTTAGGAGAGATCCATGGTAACCTCAAATAATGCTTTATTTTTAGAGGGACAATCAATTACTAGACCTCCTATGTTTAATAGAGTGAATTATACTAGTTGGAAGGCTAGGATGAAAATTTTCTTACAATCTATTGATATTGAGTTTTGGTATATAGTGAATGAGGGTCCATATGAAGCATACATTGTCGATCAAAATACCGGTACCCGTAGACAAAAGACCTAGACAAGAACTTACTCCCATTGATAGAACCAACCTTACTCTTAATGCCAAGGCTATGAATGTATTATTTAATGCTTTAGATGCAAATGAGTCAACTAGAGTAAAGACGTGTAAGACTGTTAAAGAAATTTAGGATAAATTGAAGGATATTCATGAAGGTAGTGACAATATTAAGGAGCAAGAAAGCCTTATTAGTTACTAAGTATGAATCTTTTAAGATGGAGTCTCATGAAAACAGTGACAAAATGTATTGTAAATTCAATGACATAATTAAGGATTTAGAGGCTTTACAAAAGGAGTATAGCTTAGGTGAGAAAAATAGAAAGATTTTAAATGCATTACCCAAGGAGTGGGAAAGTAAAGTCACAGCCATAGAAGAAGCCAAAGATCTAAATACTATGTCTATTGAATTTCTTATAAATTCTTTGACCTCTTTTGAGCTTAAATTGAAATATAAGCTACAAGAGAAGGAAGAAGCCAAAATCAAGAAAAATATGGCATTGAAGTCTTCACAAGATGATGAAGAAGACTTCTCAATTGATGGTGAAGACATGGAAATGGAAGACAATGAGTTGGCTCTACTAACTAAGAGCTTCAAAAAGTTCTCACAAACAAGAGAATATTTAGAAGAGGAGGACAAAGTAATCTCAATCAATCAAGCTCCTCAAGAAATAGAGGAAAGCAAGAGGCATCAAAGAAACAAAATGACAAGTGTTCTGAGTATGGACAACTAGAACACTATATGCATGAGTGTCCTTCAAAGAAAAAGAAGGAAGGAAGAGGTGAAAGGAAATAAAGATTCAACAACTTCCAATTGACATAGAATGAGTGTAATTCCGATGGAGAAATTGAAGAAGAAGAAGAAATTGCACAAATGGCATTTATGGCCATAGGAGATCATGAGATAACCTCTAATTGCTCTTCTATTAGACAAGAATGTAAGTGATGATTGGAATGATGAAGATGATGATAATATTGAAAACTTTGTTTGCAAATTGCATAATAGTTTAAAAGAATCTTATGCTTAGAAACAAAGAATTGAGATTGAAATTAACTCATTGTTGGGTGAAAGTGCTAAATTGATTGAAGAGAACAAAAATTTGAAAAGTGAAAATGATGAATTGAAGAAATACAATGTAGATTTGACTTTGAATTTTGATAATTTGAAAAGAAAGTTAGATGAGAGATCCCTTTTTTTACAATAAAATCAAGAGTGAATAAGAAAGTTTAAAAATTAGAATAAGTAAACTTAATGACTTTCTTGAAAGGCAAAAACAAGAAATTTTAGAAAAGGAAATCATCAAGAGTATACTTAGTACAAATAATTCACTCTATATAGAAAGAATAAAATAAGATTTATTAGACCTATTGCATGTGAATAATGCTCATATTATGTGTAATTTTTGTTGTCAAGTAGGCCACATGAAAAATAATTACTATATTAAAAGGAATATGGAACAAGGAATGAAAACAATGTGGATTGTTAAAGATTGTACTAACTAGTACTGGACCCAAAATTTAAAATAAAAGGGTACCAAATATATTTTTCTTTACATTTGTGTAGGTGAGCCTTAAAAATACTATCAAGGAGTCAAAATGGTTCATTGATAGAGGATACTCAAGACATATGACCGGAGATCCATCTTTATTTGTCAAGTTAAAGCAAAAGAATAGCGAAAAAGTCACTTTGGAGATGACATGAAGGTTAAAATGGTTGGAGTAGGTGACATAGGTAACAATAATGAAACTCTTATTCAAAATATTTTACTTGTTGACAATCTTAGTTATAATTTGCTAAGTGTTAGTCAATTATGTGATAGAGATTTATTCGTTCTATTCAAAAAGTATGAGTGCTTGGTTCTTGACTCGAGTTATAATGTAGTTTTTAGAGGAATGAGACATAATGACATCAATGTAATTTATTTAGATAGAATAGACTCTAATAGGATTAGATGTCTTAAGGCTCTTAGTGATAATCCTTAACTTTGGTATAGAAGGCTTTGTCACTTCAATATGGACTTGTTGAGTGAATTATTTAGGAAAGAACTTGTCCGAGGGTTTCCTAAAATTAAATGTGACAAAGACAAGATTTGTAGTGCTTGCCAATTTGGAAAACAAACCAAGATCTCTTTTAAACATAAAAATTGTGTTTCAACTACAAGACCTTTGGAAGTTTTACATTTGGACTTGTTCGGTCCTACTCAAGTAGCAAGTTTTGGGGGAAAAAGATATGCTTTTGTTATTGTGGATGATTATTCAAGATACTACTTGGGTACTATTTCTTGCACACAAGGATGAAGTTTTTAAAAATTTGTCTCTTTGTTTGCAAAAGTTCAAAATTTGTTAAACTTAACCATTGTGAAAATTAGAAGTGATAATGGAACCGAATTTAAGTATTGTGATTTTTTCGAATTTTGTGATCATAATAGTATCACACATGAATTTTCTACTGCAAGGGTTCCCCAACAAAATGGGGTTGTTGAAAGAAAAAATAGAACTCTTCAAGAGACCGCTAGAACTTATGATAAATGAATATGATTTACCAAAATATTTTTGGGCCGAAAGCGGTCAATACGGCTTGTTATGTTATGAATAGAATTTTATTAAGACCAATTTTGAATAAAATTTCTTATGGACTCATGTTTGGAAAAAGGCCAATCATTGGTTATTTTAAAGTTTTTTGTTGTAAATGTTTTATTTTGAATATTAAGGAATATCTTGGCAAATTTGATAAGAAGATGGATGAAGGCATCTTTTTAGGATATGCTAGTGATAAGAGAGTTTATAAAGTGTACAATAGAAGAATCTCAGTAGTTGAAGACGCCATTCATGTTACTTTTGATGAATTACATAATGTAGTTTCAAAAAGAATTAGTGAGGATGAGGATGTTAGTGTTCAAGAAAAATTGGAGAATTTTAATCTTCAAGAAGGTGTTACTATTCCTAATGAAGAAGTAAGTACTAGTGAAGATATAGTTGATGAAAAGAAAGATAATGACACTACAAAAGATCTACCCAAAACTTGGAGATTTGTACCCAATCATCCTAAGGAATTTATTATAGGAGATCCTTCAGAAAGAGTTAAGACTAGATTCTCTTATAAACCTTTAGTTGACAACTTTGCCATGCTATCTCAATTTGAACCCAAGAATGTAGAAGATGCTTTGAAAGATGATTGTTGGATAGTAGCCATGCAAGAAGAATTGAATCAATTTGAGAGAAACAATGTATGGATTTTGGTTGAGAGACCATTAGATCACTCGGTAATAAGCACAAAATGGATCTTTAGGAATAAATTGAATGATAAAGGTGAAATAGTAAGAAATAAAGCACAGTTAGTTGCCAAAGGTTATGCTCAAGAAGAAGGAATAGATTTTGATGAAACCTTTACATCGGTTGCTAGGCTTGAATCTATAAGAATGCTTCTTGCGTATGTATGTTTTAAAATTTTTAAATTATTTCAAATGGGTGTAAAAAGTACTTTTTTAAATGGTTTTATTGAACAAGAAGTTCATGTTGAACAACCTCCCGGTTTTGAATATGAAAAATTCTCAAGTCATATTTGCAAACTTTCTAAAATCCTATATGGTTTAAAACAAGCTCCTAGAGCTTGGTATGAAAGGTTGAGTAATTTCTTGAGTAAAAATGATTTTAAAAGAGGGATTGTAAATACCACACTTTCTACAAAACACTATGAAAATGAACTTCTCCTTATTCAAGTCTATGTTGATGACATTATCTTTGGTGCTACCAATGAAAAACTTTGCAAAGAATTTTCACTTATGATGCAAAACGAATTTGAAATGAGCATGACGGGAGAATTAAAATTTTTTCTTGATATTCAAATTCACCAACAAAAAAAATAGAATTTTCATAAGTCAAACTAAATATACAAAAGAGTTTCTTAAGAGATTTGGTATAGAAAGTTCGAAACTAAGTAGGCACACCAATTTGCACTTCTACAAAATTAGACAAGGATTAAGAAAGAATTAAAGTTGATGAAAAAAAGTATCGAAGTATGATAGGTAGTTTGCTTTATCTTATTGCCAGTAGACGGATATTATATTTGCCATTTGTTTTTGTGCTAGATTTCAATCTTGTCCTACAGAATCTCACTTTTTAGCCGTTAAGTGTATTCTTAGATATTTTAAAGGCACATCAGACTATGGTCTTTGATATCCAAAGACTAATATGTTCGATCTTGTAGGATACTCTGATGCCAATTTTGCCGGATGTAGGATTGATAGAAAAAGAACTAGTGGTACTTGTCATTTTTGAGGAACATGTTTGGTTTCTTGGTTCAGCAAAAAATAAAGTTTCATCTCGTTATCTACAGCTGGAGGCTGAATACATAGCTGCGGGAGCATGTTGTGCTCAGTTATTGTGGATGAAACATACATTATCCGATTTTGGTTTAGAATTCAAAAATGTGCCTATCAAATGCGATAACACTAGTGCCATAAATTTGACCAAAAATTTCATCCAACACTCTAGAACCAAACACATTGACATTAAGTATCATTTTATTAGAGAGTTGGTTAAAAAAGGAGAGATTAGTGTAGAATATGTTTGTACTAGAGATCAACTAACGGATATCTTTACTAAAACTCTAGCTGAAGAAAGGTTTAATTTTCTTAGAAACAATTTAGGAGTTGTAGAAAATCTTTTTTCAAAAATTTCCTAATAGTTTTTCAATTTTTATTTTCATCTAGACGACCTCCCAGTGAATTCGGACGTCCGGATGGACATTTGGACAGTCAACTCTTTTGTGGTTATTCTTGACCACTATCCAGACGCAGGCAGTACGATCCAGACGTCCGGATCGTGCGTATATAGTCTTGAAAGAACTATTCAATATCGTTTCTTTTTTCAAGCCTTTTCAACTTCAACTCTCAAAAAAATTGTTTCTTCTTCTTCCAAACACAAAATTCTCTCAAATTACACCCATAATTGTCTTTTATTCCTCGAATTTCATCTTTTTACCCTATCCTTCTTCATCAAATTAGACTCTCTCTCTCTTAGGGTTTCTTTTTTTGGCATCTCTTTCTCTCTCTATTTTTCTTCAAATTTCTCCTCAAATTAAGATCATCCATGGTTAGTTTTTCTCACGGGGGACGAAGAGAAGGACATAGTGGATGTGGTAGAGGACGATCTAGTGTCACCTACAACATCAATGAAGAGGGATTTGTCCAATTTAGGGGTAAAATCTTTTTTGATCCTCCATCTCTTAAACTTTATAACAGTTTAAAGAATAAGAATGTTATTGGAATGAAGTTTTGTGAATTTGAAGACTTTGATGGTAGTTTGGAAGACATTCTTATTATGTTGAGGGACATAAATTGGGATAGGATATGTGAAATCAAAGAAATTGTCTATGTTGATTTAGTGAAACAATTTTATACCAATTTGAGAGAGGTAAATGGAGATGCTGAAACTATAGTGAATAATACTCACTTTACTTTTGATTCTAGAGAGCTAAATGAGCTTTTTAGCATGGATAATACCTGATAGTGAATTTTGTGTTATTAAGGAGCAATCTCCTATTGTTGATTATGATGATCTAAGAAGATCTTTTTTTGGGAATCCCATTAGGGTTAACTTAAAAAATCTCAAGATGAATTGGTTCACTCCTTCTAATAGAGTGTTATATCACATTATTGTGAACATCTTAGCACCCACTAGTGGACATAAGACGGATGTTACTCATATAGGCTTACACCTCTTTAATGGAATTATGAAATCTATTTCTATCCAATTTGGGTGCTTTTATGCTTAAATACATGTTTATATATAAGAGTGAATCTAATAAGAGATTAGCTTATGGAAGAATCTTGACTCTTCTCTTTAAGAACAATGGGATTGATTTTGATGGTATAGTGGGCACTAAATCTGGGGAAGGAGATAGGATTGATAAAGAATATTTTAAAAAACTTCATTTGGGATTTTTTAATGGAAGATTGTTTTTCAAAAAAAGTAAATTGCAAACAGTCTTTGCTCCGGGTGCCTATATGGATGCTGTCATTTTTTATGATACTAGAGAGGGACAACAAATGAAAGGAGAACCACAAGCAATGGAAGAAGATGCGCCTCTTCATGAACAACCACTTCATACTATTCATCCCAGTATTCCTTCATCTTCTTATGCACCTCCATCTTCTTGGGAAAGTCGTCTCTTCGATGCTATCAACAGCCTCTCCACTCAAATGAATCAAATGAGGAGTGATTTTGCTTCTATGCACGCTCAAACGACCAACTTGCAACAAGATTTTCGTAGAAAAGTGTGTGGGATTCACAACAGACTTGAGCGTATAGAGTTAGCTCAAGAGTATAGTTGGGACTCAGATGACCGTGCCAATTTCCCAGCATACATTAGGATGAGGCGGCAAGATAAGAATTTAGAAGAAAAGCAAGAAATGATGTTCCATCTTCCTCCACCACCCGTAGTGAAGATATTTCCGATGACGAGTTCTAGACTAGGATTGTTATTTTTAGATTTCTAAGATTATGGTCTTGTAAAAGTTCATTTTTTGGATTTGGATTTCTTTGTTTAAAACTTGTCATGTTTTGGATTTTTTCTTTGTTCATTTAGTAAACTACTTTTTCGTGCTTTCAATTTATTATGTTCTTTAGATTCTTTTTTATGATGCCAAAAGGGAGAGAATAATAATGCATGTGTTGAGAGGAAGCGTGTGCATAAGATTTTAATAATGCATATATTGAGGGGGAGCAAGCTTTAAAGGGTAATGTTAGTATGTCTAAGTGTTTTACTTTGTTATAAGTTTGTCATCATTAAAAAGGGGCAGATTGATAACCTCATGGTTTAAATCATCTAGATTTTGATGAGTATCAAACTTATGATGAAAAGTACTAATATATTAAATGAGCTTCTATTGCAATGACAGAAAGATAGGTTGAAAAAAGAAGAAGATTGATTATCCGGACGACCATCCGAACGCACACTACGGACGTCCAGACGCACAAAAACATCCAAACTGAAAATGGTCAGAAAGTATCTGGACAAGGGTTCAGACGCTCATGCGGACATCCGGACAGACAGAAACATCAAAATTCAAGATGAGCAGAAAGGTATGCGGACGAGGGATCCGAACGACCATGCGGATGTCCGAACACAGGAAAATATCAAAACAAAGGGATGGCCAGAAGGTATATGGACGACCATCCATACATGGTAATACATCTTTTGGATGCTGGTCCGGATGACTGTCCGGACGTTCAGACCTCTCTATGAGGATGTCCGGACCAAGCAAATTGTGTCTAATGGCTAGGTTTTCTTTCTAGCCATTAGAGGTCAAATCAAGCTATTTTCTCATGATATATAAAAGCAAAATAGTGTAGAATGTAAAGTAACTTTTGGCAATTGATACAATAGTGATTTTTTAGTGTTTCTTGTAGAAAAAAGATACTCTCACTAAGTGAGCTTTGTAATAGCAAGAGTGAATTCAAATTTGTGAGTGATTAATTCAATTGTATAGTTAAAAGAGTTAGCTAGATAGCTGTAAAACTTCTTAGCTCAACTAGAGAGTGTCTAGGATGAGTGAACAGTGATCCAACTTATTGTATAAGTTGACATTGAGTCACAAAACAAAGAAAGAAATTCAAGCGATCAAGGCTTCAAGTTTATAAGCTTGGAAGCAAATTAAGTTTGTGTATCTCAACTTTTCTCTTGTTTGAATTTTGTGTCTATTGTGTTTATCTTCCATATTGATTCTTGCATCATAATCTTAATTGATCATTTAGATAATTTGGTAAATTTATTTTGTTTTGAGATAAATTATTATAACTAAGTTTATTTCGAAAGGAACCTAATTCACCCCCCCTCTTAGGTTGCATTTGGGCGTCTTATTTATTGGGAGCTAAAGTGATAGTTTTAGTTTTCTCTAGTATTCTCTAGTTTTTAGTTTTAGTTTTGAGAGTTTTCAATTCTTTTTTGTCCCTCTTTCTTTCAAGACTTGCAAGCACAATTGCCATAGATATCTTTGCTTGTGTGAAGATTGAGTTTTACGCTTTTGGCCAACATTGATGTGTGGGACAGAGGGTCCTGCAGAAGTTTTAGCCTTCTTTTTCATGGATTTAATATTAGTGCAAGGCATAAGTGAACTAGATAAAAAAACCAAATAAGTCAGCAACAGAGCACTACAAACAAACATTTTGACAGTGATGCTTAGAAACACTACAATCGCCAATTATAAAGGATCACCAAGCATTAGCAATATAGAATGATTCAAATTGCCGAACGTGTTATCAATGCATAATGCTTCATGCAACCATCTATCCCAACAATCATATATTCCAATAAGTCCATAAAAATCACAATTCAACAGTTGTATATACCAACCAAACAACACACTCACTTGGTCGTCATCAATAACCAATAAACAAACCAATACCCACAATTCAAACAACACAAGAACCAATCTAGTCAACTAGGGAAGTAATTAAACATATCTGACATTGGAATCACAATTTATCATAACTAACAAATTTCAAAAATTAGGGCAGAAATTAATTAATTTAATGAACACAAAAGAAAAAAAATTAAAACCAAATAAGTAGAGATTATTGGAGGGTGAGGGAAAAAGGGAATAATCTTGCAAGGAAGTGAAGAAATCGTGATACCAGTGAGGGAGGTGTGTGTCGATCGGTCGGGGGCGTGAGAGGAAAATTAGAAAAGAAAGAAAAAAAAAGATGTGAAAGAGAAAGAAAAGAGTGAGGGGGTGATAGAGATGCAAGATGAGGGACAATAGTATGAGAATGAGAGAGAGTATAAAGGGGGACGGTGCGCAAGGGATGGAGTTGCAGAGGGGAAAAGGGTTTGCGAGGGAGGAAGAGAGAAAAAGAAAGAAAGAAAGAAAGAAAGAAAGAAAGAAAGAAAGAAAAAGAGAGAATGGGGAAGGCGGTGGAAAAAGAAAGAAAGAACAAAGAGAAATAAGAAAAGGCAAAAAAAATAAAAGTAAGTTAAGAAGGAAAAAGAAAAAGGGATATTAGAGAATAGGAAAATAATTTTTTTTTTTTCGATTTAAAGAACTATTCACCGAAGACTTTTACGTTTAACACGTGGGCAAGTTGCATCCCAAGAAGTCTTCTATTTTTTTTTAACTTTAAAACTTCCCTGTGTAAGATTTGTAAAGCGTGGGCACATTGTATAAGCAAAAGTCTTCTGATTTTTTTCACGTTCCAGCTCTTTGAGTTTTGATTATAAGACATGACCACACTATACAGAACGAAGTCTTCTGATTCCTCCAACTATGATCCTTCAGAAGCACCAGTTATAAGACATGGGCACGCCATATAAAACAAACTCCCCTGTCAAAATCGAAAAAATTAGACTTTAACACTTGAACTTAAAACAACCTAAGACAACTAAAATAACATAAATTAAACTAAATAATTTGGTTTGCCTCCTAATAGTGCCTTTCTTTAACATCTTTGGCTAAACACAATTTAATCTCTTCAAACTCCATAAATGGGATCCTCTAAAAGGATCACTTCCACCTCTTCAATTTGGAATCCTTCATAATAAGGCTTGAGATGGCGTCCATTCACTACAACTTTCTTGTCATTCTTCAAACTTTTAAGTTCCACTGCACCATGATGAAAAATCAGTCACAACAAACGAACCAAACCACCGAGATTTCAACTTATCTGGAAATAACTTGAGCTTGGAGTTATAGAGTAGGACTTTCTGTGCCACTACAAATGTTTTCCTTGCAATGTTTTGGTCATCAAATGCTTTGCTCTTTTCTTTGCAGATTCTAACATTCTCATAAGCTTATTACTTAACTCTTCAAGCTGTTGTAGTTGTAACTTTCTCTACAATCCTACTTCATTAAAGTCCATATTGCACTTCTTGATTGCCCAAAAAGCCTTATGTTCGAATTCAACCGAAAGATGACATGGCTTTCCAAACACCAACCTGTACGGGGACATACCAATTGGCGTTTTGTATGCCGTCCTGTAAGCCCATAAGGCATCTTCTAGTCTCACGCTCTAGTCTTTTCTATCAGGATGAACCACTTTCTCCAATATGGATTTAATTTCCTTGTTTGATACTTCAACTTGACTATTTGTTTGAGGATGATAAAACGTGGAGATTTTGTATGTGATATTATACCTTCGAAACAATGTCTCTATCATCTTGTTGTAAAAATGAGTTCCTCTGTCACTTACCATAGCTCGTGGCACTCCAAAACGGAAAAAAATATTAGACTTAATGAAATATACAACCACTTTTGAATCATTATTCTGGGTGGCTTTTGCTTTTACCCACTTTGAGACATAATCTACTGCAAGTAAAATGTAGTAAAAACCACAAGAAGGGGGAAAGGGACCCATAAAGTCAATGCTCCAGACGTCAAGAATTTCACAGAAAAGCATTGGTGTTTGAGGCATTTGATTTCTATAGGATATATTACCTACTCTTTGGCAATTATCATATGACTTACAAAACATGTATGCATCCTTGAATGTGGTAGGCCAGTAGAATCCTACTTTCCAAAACTTTTTTAGTTGCTTTCTTGGGTCCAAAATGACCTCCACATGCAAAAGAATGACAAAAAATTAATATAGAATTAATTTCATTATCATTTATGCATCTTCATAACAGTTTGTCTGCACAAATCCTCCAAAGATAGGGGTCATCCCAAATATAATATTTAGTTTCGCTTTTTAGCTTATCCCTTCTAGCTGATTGTCCAACCTGCAGGTAACTTATTAGTGACCAAGTAATTCACAATATCAGCATACCAAGGGGGTGTTGAATTGACAGAGAGCAGTTGCTCATCGGGAAATGTTTCTCAATGAGAAGTCCGCTTCTGTTCTAACCAAACGACTCAAATGGTCTGCAACTAAATTTTATGCTCCTTTTTTGTCTTTTATCTCCAAGTCAAATTCTTGTAGAAGTAAGATCCACTTGATCAGCCTTATCTTAGCTTCCTTCTTGGTCAACAAATACTTCAACGCCGCAAGAAGTGGCTTGTTGCTTGTGCAATTTAGCTTCTTTTGTCAATCTCCTGGCTGTTTTCTCGATCTCTGGATCAAATTCAAGCTTTCCTATACGAGAAGTTCGAGTCATAAACCAAAGAGAAAAGAAAGAAAAGAAAAATATTGAAAGCAGTAAATCACTTGAGACACCAGTTAGACCTCGGCAACGGCGCCAAAATTTTGGTGGGTGTCAACCAGTAAAAAATTAATTTACTATTTACCTACTGTCCAAAGTGAATGTGTATAGCAGCGAGTAGGGTCGTCTCCTTAGGGAAAACTGGTAGAATTATTGCTTTCAAGAAAAATGTAGTAAAAATTGGGGGGAGATTTTTTATCAATTCGTAATTAAATATAAAAACAAATATGCAATAATTAAAATGGAATTAAAGTAATAAAACAAACGAATAACAAGCTCTGGTTACGGAAACAATCTCAGCAACAGTTCATCTAATTGATCATCGACACATAGGATAACTCATGTATTTACGAATAAATCAGTTATAGCAGTCCAACAACCGCTATATCACCAATCTTTCCTTAATTACCTTGTAGTTAAGAGACGCTCTTAGACTACTCCACTTGCTAAATAGATAACCCTAGAGACACTCATAGGATTTAATCTAATTGCAGCCTTAAAACTAGAAAGACTCAATTCTAGTTAACAAACACACATGCGAGTTCATTTAAACAAGATTAGTTATTTTCATGACATAGTTTAGACTACTTGTGAGGTAATGAAATTGTGTCATCCGCCACTGATATCAAAACATCCAAATACATACGGACCAGATGTTTCAATTAGCAATAAATCATTCAGACAATTGAATAATTGACCATATTTATTCAATTAAATCAAAACCATCATAATCAATTGATAAATAGAAAATAACTAAACACTCATGAACACATGAATTGCAATTCAAACAAATATCAAAAGATCTCACAATTGATATGAAACCGTGCTTTAATTATTCCGCAGCCAAAAAGAAGTTTAGCTACGATCCATGAAGAAAACGCAGCCAAAAGTGTCCATTAAAATTCTTCGTACCAGATTTGAAAGAAAGAAAGAAAAGAAAAATGAAATTCTCCAAAACTCTAAAACTATAACTAAAGAAAAACTTCCAGAGAGATTCTAAATTAAACTCGAGATAAAATATATTGAAGATGCCTTTTTGGTTGCCCCTGAAGTCCCAGGAAATCACACTCCTTTCTTCCCATCTTTTTTGTCCCCTAAGCCTTTTTAATTCTCATGCAAAATTTTGTGGGAAGGAAAGATTCATTTCCTTCTCTAACTCCAATTCCAATCAATACCAATAAGCCTAGAAAGGAAATTACTCAAATAGTTCATTAAAATTAGGAAACTAATTTTGTTTTCGATTGCCAATTAAACTTCAATCAACGATACTCCAAATCTCACAAAATCTGTGCTTTCAACTGGATAGGACGTCGGCGCGCTTTACAGCAGCAAATCTTGTGAAAATTTTCCTTAAAAGATCATTTTCCTTTTTGGAATCCTATAAGCAACATAAAAACCAAATAATAATAAAATCAAACATTTAGCATAATATTTGGCTATAATTAAGATAAAATATCAACAAATAATTTGCATAATTAGCGCACTATCACGGGGTGAGCCCAAATAGCGAATCTCGCATGATCTCTACACAGGATGAGACTGGGTCTATGGTATTGGACCAGATTACGCAAGGAAGCAGAGAAACAAAGTATGCATGTATGTCTGACACAACTGAGTGGACAGTTTGGATCACGCATGTATGGATTGGGCTTTGCAAGGACACAAAGTCTAATAAGGAAGAGTGAATGTAATACCCCATCCCACATTAAAAAATTCAAGTAACTTAGACCGATGTATAAGTTTAGCATAAGCACTCAAGTCCAACTTAATATATCCATTTTGGGCTAGTGAGAACAGAGCCCAAATAGTTGAATTTGGTTGCTGAGACTCTAGTTGCGCACTAGGCCAGCAAGTCGGGGACGTGATAGCAGCTTTTTTATGTGTCTCATCTGTCGTGCCCCATTTTTTGAAAGACAGAAAAAGAGATTTAGAATGTGGAAAATAGGATAGGTTTTGTAAAAATGATTTTCGAAAAATAATTTTTATTTTTAAACAAAAACAAAAGAAAAAGGGCCTAAAATGGGACTTTGAAAATGTGACGATTTTGGGCCCGAAAATAGAGTCTAAAAAGACTTTTATGAAAATAGGAATCGCCACTTAGTATTGAGTTTTGATGTACCAAGTCACCAGAAAATAAGTTAATGAAAAAGGCAAGAAAACAAGAATAAGGTTTTTTATAAAAGAACATTTTTTATGGAAAAGGAGTTGCCACTTGGTATTGAGTTTTGGTATACCGAGTCACTAAAAAATATTTATTACAAAAGGTAAGAAAATCAAGAATGATTTATTTGAAAGATATTTTTTGAGAAAAATGTAAAAAAATATAAAACCTTTTTTAAGACAACTCCAAATCTTCGAAAACGAGAGAAAAATGAGTTCGGGAGTCACAATTGAAGAAAAAAAAGGGAAAGACTTACACCTAAGGTAATCTTTCAACCTAGCCGAAACCAGTTGCGAAGTTTAGTCCAAATTTTTCTAATGTAACCTTAAATTCTATCGAATACGGATGTAACTATTTGGATGCAAATCTAGACCTAAAAGAGATATTGAGAGGGACAGAATATCCCTTCGAGGTTTAATTAGAATTAGCGCATTAATTACATAATCCAAAATGAGATCTCGAAGGAGTCACGAGTTATGCAAAATGAAATGCAAAAAATAAAAAAATAAAATATAAATGTAGATATAAGTGATCAAAGAAAAGGAATGCAACATAACGAGTATGGGGAATGAAAACTCGTGACAAATATGTTCCTTCTTACAGAGGGATAAATAGCATACTAAGGCTACAAAAATCATATTCGCTATTCTCGTGTTCGAAGGGTTGACTCTTCCTAACCCAAGTAAGCAAATAATCCATCTAAGTCCTAAAGTTCTATATGAAATGCAATCTAAATGCCATGCATTATATATTTATAGGAAGCGGGATAATATAAGGGAAAATGACATGTAAAATAGAATAAGATTCTAAAAATAGAAAAATGATATATGTGGATGACATGAATTTCATGCAAATGAAACTAATATTTAAAGAGCCTAAAGTCTAGCATTGGACTAGCCCATTTTCTAAAAATTTCTCATTAGTGTTGGACTAACGAGGAAACGAGAATGAACCACAACTAGCATTGGACTAGTGTGGCGATGATACACATATTTTATAATAAAGCAAAGCAATAATTAATAACAAACATAAATTAAAGCAATAAGCACATAGATGCAGGTAATAGCACATAGAAGCACATAGCACATAAGCATGATATTTTAGATGCAAAGTCCTAGGGAAAGCGAGTACAACACATAAGCACATAGCACACACAGCACATAAAAGCCCCAACTATTACACCGAGAAAAAGCCTAATTACAATCTAAAATGGTGAAAGATAAGAAAAATAGCCTATCTAACTTATCTATTACATTTTCTATCTAAAATACAAAAACTTTTGTTACACAGATGAAAATATAAACTATCTATTACATGAACTATATAAATACAAAATTTTTTGTTAAATAGAATATCACCTATCTATCTATTACATTTTCTAATAACTAAAATTAAATTCAAATAAATAACATGACATAAATAAATGCTTACACATAAATAAAAATAATAAACACAAAAAGATACATAAAAAACACATAGGAAAAACACATAGGAGCACATAAAAGCATATAAAGAGACATTGAAAGGATAATAGGAGTACCTCCCATTCAAAGACTTGATATAAATTGCTAATAAAATGAACAAACATGTCAAAAATACCATTATTTAAATAAATAAAGCAATAAAAGTAAATCCCAACAATTTGTGAGGTAAAAATGTAAATGGGGCAATATTCTAGGGAGAAAAATGCAAATTCCAGCAAACCAAGGGACAAAAACAAAAATTCCAACAAGCTTAGAGAGTAAAAATGCGAAATACAGCAAGCCTAGGGAGTAAAATCTGATTTTCAGCAACAATGAGGACCAAAAATGAATTTTAAGCAACTCAAAGGGACTAAATACAAATTCCAGCAATTAGGGAGGGATTTAAATCAATTTTTCAGCAACATTCAAGGGCTAAAATGCAAGTTCTAGCTACTTGGGGGCAAAAAATATAAATTCCAGCAACATTTGATGGTAAAAAATGTAATTTCAACAACATTCAAAAGCCAAAATTATGATTTCAGCAAGATTGGGGACTAAACTGAAATTAATAGGACCTAAATGAAGAGAAATTAAGCTCTAGGGGGTCAATTTACAAATATTGAGGACCAAAGGGCAACAATCAAAATATTCAGGGCAAAATAATAAGCTAATAAAAATTCTAGGGGCTAAAACATAAATATTAATTCTGATAAAAATATTAATAAAAAAACATAAATAAAAAAAAAAGAAACTAACCAGAATATTATTTTTTTTATTTTTACCGAATTTTTCGTCTCTTTTTTTTCTTTTTCTTTTTTTTCTTTTTTTTCTTTTTTTTCTTCTTTTTCTCTCCTTCCCTGTTTTCTTTCCTTCTCTCTTCTGTTTCTCTCTTCTTCTTCCTTCTCTTCTTCTTTCCTCTTCCTCTTGTTCTCTTCTCTGTCTTGTTCTCTCCTCTCTCTATTTTCTCTCTCTCCTTCCTCTCTTTTCTGTGCTCTAATTAGCTAATCAGATCAAATAAAACCCCCAAATTCACTTTCCTCCGTCACTCTCTTCAACCCCCATACCCTGACCGATTTCCCTCCTCCATAAATCCAGTTCGTTCATCCAAAATCAGTACAAATCAAACAGAAACTTCATCTATTGCATAAGAAATTAAAGAGAAAGCCATGAACGTCACCCAAATTGGGAGGAGAGAAAGAAGGGTGTGGCTTTTCTGTTTGGTGGTGGAGCGGTCTGGCGGCTCAAGGAAGACAGACGGCGGTGATGGTGGCGCACGATGGTTGGCTGGCCATTAAGCTGGCCGACTGTGACGGTGGTTGAGGTTGTGCCACTGGTGGAGGCGCAAAGCTTTCAGGGGGCTACGTGGTGGAGGGGTTATGGGACCGAATTGGGTGAGTTTTGATAGTGGTTGTGGTGGTGAGTTTGCTATGGTTGTGACTGTGGTGATGGCCGTGGGTTATGTAACTGATTTTGTGGGTGTCTGTGTGTAATTGTGCGTGTGGTCTAATTATGTGTGTATGTGTGAGTGCGATTAATTATGTGTATGTGACGTATGTGCTGGTGTGTGTAATGTGTGTTTGTGACTGATGATGATGAGTTCTAGTGCGTGTATTGTGTGACTGTGAATGTGTGTTGTGTGTGAACTGTGTGTTGTGCGTGAATGTGGCTCTGTGTGTGTGTGTTTTTGTAGGTGTGAATTGTGTATGCTTTGTGAGGGAAGGCAGAGAAGGAAAGGTGAGAGTTGTGTGCAGATGTGTGTTGTCTGGTGAGAGTGCAGGATGTGTGAACGAATGGAGTATTTGGGAGTGCTGTGGTGAGTGAACTTGTGAATGGGAGTTTGGACTTAAGCTGTGTAGTGTGTTTTCTGTGAGAGAGGGCAGAGGTAGTGATTCAGTTGTGAGGTGTGTGTTTGTGTTTGTGATTTTGTGCAGGCGTGTGCAAGTGTTAGTGTGCAAGATGGATGGAATGAATTGGGAGTGGCTGAATTGTGAAGGTGTGTGCTTGTGTGTCTGCCGAGAGAGAAGATCGGTGAAGTTTTGAGTGAAAATGTGTGTCCATTGTAGGAAGGCCGAGAGAGAGTGAATGAATTGGAAGAGTTTTTGTGAATGTTAGCAGTGAGGGGGTCGGGAGAGGAAAATGTTTGTATGTGTCTTCTGATGAGTGTAAGAAGATGAGTGAAGTGTGTGTGAGTGAGGTGTGTTTTTGTGCTTGTGTAGGTTGTAGTAGGGGTGTCAACAGGTCGGGTTCGGGCTGAAATTGAATGTTCCGGACCTGAACCCATTTTTGTGTTGTGGTTCCAGACCC